>ML844761.1:37477-48170 GCA_009831015.1 Picea engelmannii | reverse complement strand
ACCTCCTTTTGGCCATCCATTTGGGGGTGGAAGGTCATGGATTTGGTGAGCTTGGTGTCCAGCCGTGACCAGAGGCTCGACCAAAATGTGATGAGGAACCGGTTGTGTTGATCGGAGATGATGGTTTGTGGTATCCCAAAATGTACCCACACTCAGTCGAAGAAAATATTGGTAGTGACCTCTGCTTTGATGTTCTTCTTGCATGTGACCATAATCGCCATCTTGGAAAATCGATCAACAACCACGAAAAAATAGTCATTTCCATGCTTGGTTGAAGGAAGGCCCAACATGTAGTTCATCGAGATGGATTCCTAGGGTTGTCGAGAGTAGGCAGAGGGGTGTGTTGTCACATGAAATGTACTAGAGTCAAATCTACCTCATTTTAATTTTTTTCTTGGTTTGTTGCAAAGAATACCACTGGTCTTATGAAGACCATGTGTTAATTCTTAGTCATTTAGGTCATTTTCTTATAACTTTAAGTTAAATTTCATTTAATCTTGTTTTTGGGTTTTTGAGTTTTATTTGGGTAAATAAGTAAGTTGCTAAAACTGCTTTAGGTTTGGTTAATAAGGTCAAGTCACATATCCCTCGTATTGTCTTGATGTCATCATATGAAAGGGAGAAAGTTTAAGAGTCATTTTATGTTGTTTTGGGAAGTCCCAAGCATGATTCATGTCATAAATCAAGGGTTACCAGGGCTTTTAAACTCAATTTGTACCTTCATAGCCTACATCCAATCAAATCGGAGGTTCATTGCTAAAGTCCCTAATGTTTCGCAACATCAAACCGTTGAAAGTCAAATCGCTACAGAATCCACTCAACATTTTATAATCATGAGTTTTGGACGTGGAAATTAGTGATGTCTTGTTTTTATGTCAGGTCATGATGAGTGAGTGTCACAAAAAAAAAAATTAATTATGGTGCAACTATCAAATAGGTTCAAGTTTCTTCTGTTGCGAAACTGTGTTCGTTCCCATTTTATTTTATCGTTGTGAAAATTCTTGTAGTGGTCAATACTCTGTAGTGGATTATACTGAGGATTTGATTGTTGACTATCTCCTTCTCATTTTCAAGTTTTCTGGTCTAATTCTCAGCCACTCTAAATTCTCATTCGCAACAGAAAACCTAATTTGCAGCCAAAACCCTTCTCTCTACGAAAATTCATGTTGTTGTCGAAACCTTGTTTTTTCCCAGCAACTCAGAGGATTTACCTTTTAAAAATACTCAGACTTGATCACTGATTATTTCCTCCATTTGATTGTGATCATGTTGTTTTAAAAGTATCAACCTAAACCAATTTCTCATTTGCTGCAAAACTTTGTTTTGCTTCTAAAACCTTGTTTTAGCAGTAAACCCTAGCGCCCTGAATTTTCATGCACATTTTGAATTTCTAGTTTCCATACAAGTTTTCCCTACTCATATTATTTCCCTCTAACAGTCATTGAATCAACACAGCAAAAGAATAATATCTACAAAGGAGGTGAAATTGTGAGGCCTAAACCTCATAACATGCAGCTGTTAAATTCAGATCCTTTCTTCAGACATCACTTTCTGTGAGAAATTGCAGAAGGGACACATGGAAGTAGCTAAGAATTTTACAATGAATTTTGATGGTTTCAAGACCAAAGTTGGGTCACTTGAGTTTCATGTAATAGAACAGACAATTGCAATAGCTATAGAGATGCCTTGTCAAGGTGAGAAATGGTTTAATGAGATGGCCCTGAACTCTAAATTTTTCCATGACTACTTCAAACCAGAGTATCAGGATGATAATATATCTAAAGGACTGCCAAGGAGTCACATGACAAAATACTTTGACAACATGCTAAGAGTAATTGAAAGATACTTCACTTGTGAGGGATGTTTCAACATGGTGTACCAGTGCCATATAATATTACTTGTGCATTTTACTGGTAAGAAACTCCGTAATTTTCCCTTTTACCTTTACAAAAGCTTGGGAAAAATGTCTCATAAGGTGCAATATAAATCAAAATTAGTTGAAAATAGCATATTTCATTCTAGCCTTATCAAGCTACTAGTCTTAGAGGAGCTCAGTAAAACAAATGGAGATTGGAACACTTTTATGTCCACATCATGTTTTAGTACAGATATTATCAGTACTCCTTAGACAAAGAGAAAAACCCCTTCCTCAACTGAGAAGGTATTCTAAACAACTTATGGTAAGTTAAAGAGGAAAAAGGATCAAGAGTAAAAATATTAGATTATGGCATTAAGATAGTTGAAGATATTGTAGAGCCTTCTACCAGTGAAAAGAGCAGATTGAAAGGGAAGAAGTTGGTGGTTAGTCCTGTAGTTGAAAAAACAGTCAAACCTAGGGGACTTGTGACTAGGTTAGCAGCAAAGAAGTTAAATCCTATGATAGAAGGTGAATATCAAGCATATGTTCATCATGCAGAACCTATTCATCATGCATCCAAAGCACATGTTCACCAAGAGCCTGTAGAAATTACTGAAATACAATCCCCATCAGATGAAAGTAATCAGATAATCAAAAGACTCAGAAACCAGTTAAGGAATGCACAAGTTTAAATTGTGAAGTTGAGGCAAGAGAATAAATAAATGAAGACTAAAATAGAAGAGCACATGGATATATTTGGGGAAGCTATTGATAAAAGAAAAAACATGGTTAGAAGATCATTGCCCCTGCACAATCAAGTGAGGAATGTATATAAGCATAATATGGTTGTGAAAGATGAGAATAGGTTATTGAAAGGAAAGTTGCAATAGTTGAGAGAAAAAGTGGAAAAGCAGAACCTAGACCTGTTAGAATAGGTAGCAGTCAGTTAAGATAGAGGAAACTCATTTTTGAACACTGCACCAATTTTGAGAAGAATATGGTTATATGCTACTACAAAACCTAAAGTCTACTTTTTGTCTTATGATGTTTGATGGTCCAATTACAGTTTTGAATAATAGCCAAGTCCAAAGAAAGGATAAGGAGTGAAAGGGATCTACAAAACCATCTTACAAGTTTTTCACACCAGCTGCAACTTTTAGAATCCAAAACAATCAATGAAGAGATTTTTCACAGCAATTTCCAATTATTCATTGTGAAACTGCTAAAACAAAGGATTCACAGCAGATTCCATGAGTTAGCTACAAACTCACACAAACTGCCTCAGTTCGAGGATTTCAGTTTCCATCTTTGTTCCAACTTCCTTCAACATTTCAATTAATCATGAAAGACACATGTCTCATCAATCTATCCTTTCTAAATCATGTTTCTTGTGTTGTCTTTGTTGTATTAATGAATTTAGACAAGATCCTAGGTTTTAGGAGTTTGTTAGATTTTATGTTTTGATCTCATACAATGAACTCCTAAGTGGATGGAATCCAATGTAACAACTAGATTTTGAACTCCTAGAAGGGAAATTACATGTGTAAGGATATATATTTTAAGATTTAATTGTTTTGAGAGGTTTGAATGATTAGAGGTTGAGGCTCATACTTCTGGTTATGATTTTTGAAGCTAAGAAGACTGTGTATCTTGATTGAAGGACTCTAATGCAAATACAAGATCAACTTTTGTTTTTCCCAACCTATTCTTTGTCTTCTGCTCCCATGGAATATTGTCTATGAATGATTCATTACAGTGTTATTTACAGTTTGTGCAGTGAATGATTTGTTACATGCATTATGAATTTTTCCATGCAATTACTCTATATTTTGAATTAGAAGGTTTCTAATTTATGAGTTTTTCTTTAGTAAATGATTCAATTGAGCTGGAAGTGAAATTGTGTTATTTACTTCAGTGTTCTCCTCTATTTCTTCTTTTAATTTTTCAAATATTTGTTGATTGGAGCTTGTTTTATCCCTTCCCTGTTGGAGCATAGTATTCATTCATTTTGTTTACTGGACTGAGTCTTAATCCATGTCAGTTTGACCCATTCTCACATTTAAACCTATCCATTTACTTTGATATTATGATGGGTACTAGGCTTACCTTTATAGCAGTCTAAAGGTGACCTCTAGTGCTAACATTTTTGGCTCCGTTGTCAGGGACAAAGTTGAATATTTTCCCTGGGTTGTACGACAAAGAATACTGTTAGTTTTTTTATGGTGGACATAGACCAATATCATAAAAAGACTGCATTATTCACCTAGTGACTCTGATGTTTAGTTGCGACTCCTAATAAGAGTATAACGAGAGCTAATCTACAATCATCTCTGGCCACACATGTACCAGACCCAGAAAATATCATAAAGAAGGGAAAGGATTTGCAAGGAGCCTCATCTTCCAAATCTTCACGTATTTTTGGAAACCTACATGACCATGTCTTTCACACACTTGTTGTTATGTTTGAATCTTTTCATTTACCTGAGGTTGAAACTCCTAAGAGTTTGAAACAAGAAAGTCCTGTAAAATATGAACTAGAAGGTCTTCCTCTTGAGTATACACCTTTTTCTCCTTATTTGAAAGAAGAAAGCCTTGAAATTTTTCATTTTCTTGCATCACCTGAAGTTGTTAAATGGTTTAGAATTGAAAGTTTAGAATACTTCCCATTTTTAAGTTCTCCAGTTGTTGATTTTTTAAAGTATTTTGAAACTAAATAAGAAAGAACTTTGTTCCCTATTAAGATCTCAATAGAGACACCAAAATCTAGTCCAGTTTTTGTTAAGTCTTAATTTTCATCACCTCGCTCTCCTTCACATCCTAATTCACATAGTAGCTCTTTTGTTGCACAAACTTTGTCATCATCTGGAACCAAACCATCTACAAGTAAGTATCAACCTTCTCCTAAGAGCCAAGGCACTCCTTCTACAAAAATGGCAGGAGTTAACCAACCCACAAATATAATGGATGTCATTGTGGTTGCAAGATATGCACCCTTAGTTCTTCCCCAACCTATGAATGCCCTTCCAATTGGAGATTATCTCAAATACATGCCAAAGATCACTGGTGAGGAAGATATCACAGCAGAAGAACATCATGCATCCTTTTACAATTATGAAAATAATCTAAATATAGAAAATGAGGATGTTTGGATGAGTTTTTTTGTCCAAAGTCTAGATGGTGAAGTTCGTAAATGGTCTAGAGGTTTGCCTCCAGGATCAAGAGATGTGATTGAGGCTCTAGATGATTCTTTCTTAAAACACTGGGGAGACAAAAGGGACTTTTTTTATTACATCACAAAGTTTGGAGCCATTAAAAGGAAAGATGGGGAATCTATTTCTGAGTTTTCAAAAAGATTCAATAAGATGTATAATAAGATTCCAACAGAAATCAAGCCTATAGCAACATCTCCAAATATTACCTATGCAAATGCTTTTGACTCTGAATTTTGTTTTTTATTAAGAGAGAGAAGGTTTGTTACAATGGATAATATGCAAGATGTTGCCTTGGAAGTTGAGTCAAATATATTGGCAGTAGAAAAATTGAGGGGAAAATCTGATAGAGAAAACAGAAAACAGAAAATGGAGGCTTCTTATTCAGATGTTACATGTACAGATCCAAAGGTTGATGAGTTGACTAAGCTGGTCAAATCATTGTCTGTAGAAATAGCCAGACTGGAACTTGAAGGGAGGCAAGTACCAAACAGAAATAATCAAGATGTTGCAAATAGAAATCGGTTCAGAAGACATAATAACCCACCCCATATTTTTCAAATATATCGAAGAAATAATGATGATCAGAAGGTACAAGCTCCCTTTCAGAACAACTTATTTGATGAATAAGAAGAAAATAATGAGGAAGAAGATTAGGAGATCCATTGTTTAGAAGATACATTTGTCTCTCCTCATTTGACTCAAAATTATTATGAAGAATCTTCGATCTGTAATCAGTTGGATCAATTATGTCAAGGGGAGAAATTCAATCAAAATGAAGCTCAAAATAAGTACAATTTGAGATCTAAACAAAAGAATGGAAAGCAGAGTACAACTCCTCAACCCAAGAAGACAGATTCTCCTACAAAATCTGCACCTAACAAAGAGGCAAGAGGACAGAATAATCTACCAGTAATAAAGGCCCCTGCTCATGAGGTAAGGGAACTTAAAAGGTCACATTCTACTTTCAATTTTGAAAATGAGATTCAAAAAATTAAAATTCATTCCCCACTACTTGAGTTGATGAAAAATGAAGATTTTAAAAGATCCATCTCAAGAATTTTGAAGCATGAATCTCATCCCACTCCATCAGATTTAATAAACTTGCAGGATGAGTAGCCTGCAGTCATATTAGGACCTCTGGTGGAGGATAGAGATTAAATTTCCCCCCTTTTTACATTTCCCTGAATGTCCATGATAAAATCCTACATAACTGCCTTATTGATTCTGGAGCGTCCCATAATTTAATGCCAAAATTTGTCATGGATGAGTTGGGATTAGAAATCACAAAGAATTTTCATGACCTTTATTCCTTTGACTCTAGGAAAGTGAAGTTCCTAGGGGTCATAAAATATTTAGTTGTCACTCTTTTCCATCTTCCCATGAAGAGTATGGTTATGGATATAGTGGTTTTTGATGTACCCCCAAAATTTGGAATGTTATTGTCTAGATCGTGGATTAAAAGACTAGGTGGAACCTTACAAATGGATCGTTCATATGCTACAATACTCATTTTGGGGGGTGAAAATAGGAGATTGTATAAGGAACGTCAACTACCCTATATCATCAATGATGAACAGAATCCTACAAATCATCCAAATTATGTTGTAGATATTGATTTGGGCTCAAGTGTTCTTCATTTTTTTTATTCTTTTCAGTCATGCTCAGAAGTCCAAAGTTAGATTTCAGCCAAACATGAGATTAAAGGTAGGGGTGTTCCTTTGTGGAAAAATTACTTTGATGGCTCTTGTTCAAATATGGTGTTGGTGATGGAATAGTTCTCATTTATCCTTCAAAAGAGGTTACTACTTTGTCTTTTAAAATTGAATTTGAAGTGACCAACAATATTGCATAATATGAAGCCTTGATTTTGGGGCTCAGGGTTGCAAAAGACATGAAGATTGAGGGATTGAAAGTATTTGGAGATGTTGAATTGATTGTTCAGCAAGTCAGAAACATTTATCAAACAAAGCATGTAAGACTGAAGGCTTATAGAAATGAAGTTTGGGACTTGATTGACAATTTTTTCTCATCTTTTAACATATATTTTGTTCCAAGAGATGTTAATTCTTTGGTTGATTCTCTTGTTGTTTCTGCAAGAAGTTTTAAAGTTCCTCTGCCTCCCAAAATCAAGTATGATGTTGAGGTGAAGTATAGACCTGCAATTCGTGATAATGTCAAATAATGGAAATTGTTTGAAGATGATGATGAGTTTGTAACATACCCCGCCAGCCACAGGCTGGGGTACGCTACCTACAAGCCCACCCTTGGAATTCTTTCTCATATTGATACCTTATTTGTTTATTAAAGATGCATAAGATAAGAGAATTAATGACATGCACAGTAATATACAACAATCATGCATGTTCTAAAGATTCAATTAACGATAATTAAATATACAGCGGAAAAACATTCATACACAGATAATAATATCACAACAGAGAGCACTTATCTTTATGAAAGATAACACCAATTGGTTGCAGACCAAGGACGTTCCACCCAACCGTAGACACCACTACTCCAAATCTCAACAGTAGTGTCACCCCCGAGCGAGGGATGTGAATCCACAAGGGCAGTTCTAGAGTGTTACTTGGCTTCCCAAACCAGCTAGCTCTCAATATCTCACAGGATTCCTAGCACTCACAACAATCCAAGTACCCATATCTCTTCTACCCAGCTTTCACCACCCAAGAGAATGGACCTCCACCTTTCTCTGCCACGTAGTCCCTCAGGCAGTCCTTCTCCTTATTTGTGCCTCCAACGCAACTGTTCCAGAATATCAATGTTGGAACTCTCAGGACTCGCAGTTGTGAGCCATGCTGGACACAGGCCACTGCATCTCAGACATGCAGGCCTCAAGGCATGACTGTATCACACCAGTGACCCCTACATCCAACTGTTGTTGGGAAAAACACCCTACAGACTAGAAAACTAGGGTCAGACTTGCATGCAGATTTTGACTTAATAGAAACTACTTTTTTACCTACAACCCAAGATTTAAACCCCTTTTTCACAGTAAATGCATGGAAAAGGACCACCAACCTTATTACCAGCGTTCGATGTAGATCCTCCGTTGCGCTTTGATTACTTGCTTGCGCTACTCCTTCCACAGATGACCTGCACTCAATACAAACAACAACTATGCATGCATGCTACTTCTATACTCAAGGGTTAGAAATCAAGCATAAATTAATCAAACTATAGACAATTCATGCATTAGGATGGGAAAAGCATTCTTTTTATTACTGAAAGTGAATCAACTTACAAAATCTGAGACCAACCACCGCCCCTTGAACCTGATCCTGGGATCCTCTTCCTTTGTCCTTCAACTGCTTTGCGTTAAATATCCTTTGGCACAAGGAAAGGCTAAAGGGTTGGGACAATGGATTACGTAAATGGGCAGAGTTTCTTCGCTATATTTTTTCCTCCTCCAAATGGTACCCCTACCCCTTCTTTTATAGGCTAGAAGGAGCTAGGGTTTTGGACGAACCCTCATCCATGCATGGCTGGGAGTTTTAGTTAACTGACCCATAGCTTTTTGTTCCGTCGGCAACTTTCCTTTTTTCGTGCTTTGTTAGGTCCACGCGGGCTGTTGTGAGTCAGCCAGCGTGTACACGCGTGCTGTAATGGGTTAGGGCGCGTGGGCCTTGACACAAAGGATTTTCAAAGAGTTGTTCAGCATATTTTTGGCAAAGAAGGGATATGAGTTGGCCTGATGTCAGGTAAGCATGTGTGGTGCAATTTAGGGTTATAACACCAACTATCATGTGGCAAATTATTTTACAGTTCGGTCCCCCTTCCCGAGACCAATACACAGGTGAGGATGGATTGAGGATATAGGTAAGTGCATGGGAGTGTGTGAGGGTAATAATGAGGTAACGAAAAGGTGATGGAGTGGACAAGCCAATGACCAACCCCCACAATCGGATCAGTGGCGGGTTCAAGTATGTTCGTGGGGAAATCAAGAACCTCCTGGCCTCCCCAAGAAGCTCACGTAACCGATTCTCCCCTTTAGGAAAAAATGTAATTAACATAGGAATAAACATTTAGCCTCTCAAGCCCCCTCTCTTGTGGAATCATAACCTCCTATAACTCTAGTCATTGTCTATCTAGCAGTCAACGATGTGTTTATTATTAATAATGATCAAAGTATTACATTTCTTGGGCATACTAGCCCTTTAATAATTGTTTGAGCACTCAGGCCTCTCGGAATTGTAACAATGCATTATTTAAAATGGGGTTTCAAAACCTGGGGTGTTACATCCACTCCCCCTTATTTTGGCATTGTCCTCTGTGCATATACAAAATACAGATCTGTTGACGGGCGAAATCAACCGTTCGTCAACTGAGAGAGTGGAACCGGTCCGGGGTTGTCTAATAACCCAAGCTGTTTGGGATGAACCACCCTGACAGGTTTAGCGGCTCCGTTAACCGATCTAAGGTCCTAAGAAAACAAAAAAGAAAACTATTCTAAACTAACTAATCTAACTAAAACTAAATAAAACAAACTAACTAAAACTAATTATTAAAACAAAATAAACTAATCTAACTATTCTATAAATACAATCTACTAAATACTACTATACTAACTCTAACTAATTAATTATCTAACTACTAATTGAGATATAACTTATTCACAAAATGTACAATATCGACAATTTACAGATTTAAATAAAACCTGAAAAACTCATTAATATTATGCCAAGATGACAGAAAGAGATATCTTTTGTTGATTTTATGATTTTATGAACAAGACATAAAACAAAACTAACTAAACTAAACAACTAATATACTAATTCTAACTATAAATCTAACTAAACTACTAATAAATATACTAAACAAATAAATAACAAACTGACCTGGAAACGCTCCAAATTTGTCGTGTGTTTGATGATTGCCTTAGCTAATCGGAGGGAGGAAACCCGCACCGAATAATCCAGAAGCTTCTCGTAAACAATAGTTGCAGATGTTTACAGGACAAACAAGACATAAAAATAACAACAATCTTATAATTTATAAATCTTAACAATTAGGTAAACCTGTATGCAAAGACTTATACGGAATAATTCAATTGATGAAGAAGAGAAATATGTCATTCATTAACTGAATCAAATAATTGTTGTATTTTTAAGTATTGAAAGAAATCAGACATGGATCATATTAATTAAATCATATCATTCTGCAAAATACCATGATAGCTAAAGTAGTCACTAATCAAGTGCAAATTGATAAGCATAAACATGAAACAAAAGATTGATATTATGAAAGCGAAAGTTGTAGCAGAACATCAACTTCTGTCTCAGTTTGTATTAGATATCCATAGCCTAGTTCTCCCACAAGTGAGGATGATGCTTATTACAAAAATAATAAGTATTTATAAGTTTTCCACAGGGTAAAACCTCCCTCTGGAAGTTATCAAACTGTTTACATAAATCTGGGAAGATATCCCAAGTTTAACTAAACTAGGAAACTACAATAAACTGAAACACTCAAATATCCCCTAGACTGTCCAGCATGTCCCATGCAATTCGAATTCACCTGAAAAGGGTCAAAAATAGACAAGTTAGAAGGATCCTTTATTAATAAAATAACAAAAATCTAATTCTATAGACTAGCTACAGAATCC
>ML844761.1:0-37377 GCA_009831015.1 Picea engelmannii | reverse complement strand
CATAACTCAACCGACCATAACCCCTTTTAGGTGGAGTTGATATTCCAACCATTGGGTTCCATGGATGTTGCACTACCCCTTGCGTCCACACAGGAAGAATCATCCCATGTGAAAATTGAAGTCAACAAAGCCACCCGGTTCATTGAAAGAATCTATCACATCTTCCAACAGGTTCAATATATTTTTTAGTTGTCCAATGCCAAGTACAAACAACACCATGATCAACACTGGGTGCCACACACGTTTTAGGTGGGAGATAAAGTTTGGTTTCACTTGTAGAAAGAACACCTTACATGAACACATCAGAAGCTTCGTCCACTTTGCTATGGACCTTACACCATCACCAAAGCTACGGGTGAGAATTAATTTGATCTCAAGATTCCCCCCTTCCTTGGCTTGCACCCGATGTTTAATGTGGACCTCGTTCGACCATACTTTCCACCCTTATTGGACACCTCAGATATAGAAGAAAAATTGACACCAACATAGCTCAATATTGACTGCATGGAACATGCATCCACTAATCATATCATGGAAACATAGGTCAAGGGTACTCACTAACATAATCTTTATCTTTATCGGGTTGTCAAAGTGGGGGAGCTCCTGCACCAAGGTAAGTGGCTCACCTGGGGCCAAATTCAACAAAATTTTCCTCATCTGACGGGGGAAATAAACACAATGGAGACCATTGATTCCTAAGGAGGGAGGATTGATCCAGGTGGATATCGGGGGCCACCCACTTCTTCCAACCGTCTCACATACAACTTTCATCTTGGCAGTTACAGTTTTTATCTTGACAAATTTTTTTCTAGCTTTTCGGGTCCTAAACTTCCAGAGTCGTTTTGAGTCCCTAAAAAATGTTTGTTGGGCCTGACACAATCACACTAAAGAAAAAGTCAAAGTGTGATGGAATAATGTGTAGTTCTCAAATAGACCTTTCCAACGGGATATCGTCCGCCTAAAACGAAGATCGTATGCAAAAGTTACGACCCCAGGAAGTTGTTATACCAACTTACACCATCGGGGCCCAGATGACTTTTGGTGCTTCATCTCACATGGTTAGGTTTTTGGATGTCTATGTTTTTTTGTTTACTTCTTGATGCTAAAAAGGGATGGAGGCCTCATTTAAAGGTGCTCAGACGAATGTGTGTAGTTGCCACATATCTTCTCAGAGATTAGCTACCACCATTCGAGCAAGATTGTTTTCATTCTGCATTTTACAGTTTCAACAGATTTCTTATTTAATAGAATTTAAGTTCCAATGTATATATATTATTGTTCTCTGTATATCTGTGTTAATGTTATAGATCTATGTTTTATTTTGTTTCTCTCATAATTCCAAATCAATTTAAGTCATGTAAGTTTATGTAGGAAAACAAAATGTTTTTAATACTTTACTTGTATTGTTTTTTGTAATTCTTTCAACATCAAGGTGGTATACCATGTTGTATGTTAGTGTGTAGAATTTTTTCAATGTATGTCAAAAGACATTTTCCATTTCCATTTCTTCTTCTTGTAAGTTGTTGTTAATTATTTTCAAAGAAACACATGTGGCACTAATGGAGCATAAGTGTTTCCAAATTTTAAAGCCAGTAACAAGGATTCAATTGGTTATCGCCTACAATAAATGATATATATATATATATATATTTTACATATATGATTTGATCACCAAATAGTTTGATAAGTTATGACTTATGTGTTTTGAAAGAAGAAACATCACTTTGATCTCTAAGTCTGATCACCCTACCGGTTTTCAATCTACCTTCTATTTTTAATAGTGACTAAAGGTGTTATTAGAGTCTTGTTGGATGTATAATAAAATGGGTCAAAATTGGCACTAGGGCATGCATTTTACTCCGAGGTCGATTTGCATTCAAATTTACATGAAATCCCAAATGTCGCTGCATGAAAACAACCTACGTTGTTCTTCATTTTCACTTTAAATGAAATATGTAAATTTAATTAAAATATATCTAGCTCCATATTACAACCTTTACAAGAAATTTTGAGCTGTAGGGAAGCTTGGACATGCATTTTAATGTTCTCACTTAGTACAAGTTTGGCCTTGCAAATTACAGATTATTTTTGCACAAAAGAGTCTTTTATGACTCTTAATGCAAACCTGACCTTGTTTTATCTCCTAACCCACCATCCTTTGAATGATCAAAATGCCATGAATATTTGTGCATAGAAACCATCCTTTTTGGAAAGTGAATGCACTACTAATTCTACAAGCAGGTTATACATATTGGAATGATCAATTTACAACTTAAATCCCAAATTATTGATCCTTATCCAATTTTGGGCGTGGATTTTAAGATAACCAACTTTAATAATTTGACACTTTGGTTTTGCAATGCAATTGTTATCCATTATGCACACTATTGGTCCTCGACCAAGTTTTGAGGAAACATTGGCCAGGTTTGGACCACTTTTGGAATTCGACAGGCTGGTCGAAGATGGAGCGCCCAAGCGGAGCTGAGATCATAGACCTCACTATTTTGTGGGCTATGTGGACCCAGCAAGGGGTTCCTTAGGGTTTCTATAATGGGTTATGGGATGTCGACCCATGGGTTCTCCCATGATTAGGCATTTTTGTAAGGAAATGTAAAAGTATAAATAATTGTAAGAATGTATAGTAGAGGCAACAATGTAAGAGAAAAGTGGCTAAGTGAAAGTAGTTTTGAGTTTCTTTGTGCAACATAATGTGTATGTAAGGCTCTGTGCTCGATATAGAAGTTGGCTTTGTGCCTTGACCTAATTTTGGGAAGGAGGATCCGATGCTCAATGCATATATCTCCTGTCCTATGTGAAGCTCGACTCTGTGGCTTAGTGCATAGGAGCAGATGAATGTAAGATTCAAAATAATAATAAAGAAGACGAAGAAATTGGTGGACGTAGCCCCACACTGGGGTGAACCATGTATATCTTGTGTCTTTGGTTTGCTTTGTGCTTTGTTGGTTATGTTATGAATCTTCTTATTGCCTTGAATGTTATGTATGATAGATAGATCTGTTGTTGCCTAGTGCTTTACTTGTGTTAAGGACGAATGAATGTTAGATCTAACTCAATGCTATGTGCTAAATGATTGAAGTGTTTAATATTTACTCCACCGACCTATATTAGGGTTTGTTCTGTGATGTTAATGAAGCCAGTGAACTAATGCATGTCACCTCCTAAGTGTTGCTAGAATACTCTGTGAAGTGTTATTATCACAGATCTGTGTCCTAGCTTGGTTACATACACCTAAGTCCTATAACCCCCCCTGCTTCTACCTCGGGTGAGACTTCGCCTTCTTCGCAGGTGTTGCTGAAAGGGATGGTATTTAGGGTTTTTTTGGTGCACTGTTGAAGCGTTGAACCCTAGGTTTGCCCCTGTGCTAACAAATGGTTCCGTTGTCGAGACCTGAAACTGTGATTGCTGTGAACTGAAGTAAAGAAAAGAGAAGCTTTGTGCGTAGATCTGCTGCTGAAGTGCGCAATACTCTACTTGACTTGTGAAGCTCTGTGCTAAGAGAGAAATCCGATCTGAAGAAAAGAGGTAATATATTAAAAGAGGTAAATCTCTGTCCTTTAATAAGAGTAACATAAGTGAAAATTTTTGTTCCGAAAGCATGAATTTAAGTACGTTTAATAGATTATTTCCTAGACTGAAAGCTAGGGCGCAGTTGGAAGAAAGAGTTGATCTAAGTAAAGCTAATAGAAATGAAGAAAGATATGTTATTCCTATGCATAGAAAGAATTTTTGGACTAATAAGTGGATGCAGGAACCTAGAAATAATTTTTGCAGATCGCAGGTCCAACACTATGATCCTAGTGCGCAGTACAAAAGAGGTTGGGGAACATACAAGAGGAAAAGAGGATTGACACTATGTTATAACTACAAAAGACCGAGACATATTGCTAAGGAATGCCCTGGTACAGGTCCTATTTGTCTTTGTTGTAAAATTGTTGGTCATGAAGTTGAGGATTGTCCAAGGATGATTGCTAAAGTTGAAAGAATGAACATGAGACAAGAAAACTATGAAGGAAGTCAAGAGACTAAGAGCATGTTAGAGAATCATAAAGAGAAAGAATCAGAAAGAGACCAGATTACATTATTACAGTTGAAAGAAACGATGGATGATCACAAAGATGTCAGCTTACTAGATATCTTGAAAGTAAAACAATGCATAAATACAAGAATAGGAGACTTTGACATAGACTATGTCTTGGATGAAGACACACAAGTGAATATTATGATAGAAGGCACTTTGGAAATTTTGGGAAAGCCTACTGTGGTACCCTCATTGGGAAGGACATGATTGTTTAAGGGTAAGATGATAACCTTATATGGAAGAGTTACTAATGTACCTATTATTATCCATGGAACATCGACTGAAGAAGAATTTGAAGTCATTAAGTTTGTTGAGAACAATGCCCCTTTCCCACTTTTATTAGGAAATACTTGGATTGTGAAGGATCAGATCAAAAGGAAAGAAGAGGAAGAAGCTACAGAAAAGAAAAAGGAAGAACTAAGGGATTTCATAGCTAGAAAAATAGATCGACTAATAGAAGAACGAGAAGATAAGTTGAAGCAATAAAAGGCAAGATAATTAGGTGTCGAGGTTGAAAGAACGCAAGAAGGTTTGAAGGACCTATCCATGCAAGAAATAAGTATACCCACCCTGGAATTAATAAGAGAAGGGATATTAACTTTGAACCCTTTGAGAGCACATCAACATTGCGAAGTCACCACGCTAGGAGAAGATAAGAATAAGAATGGAAAGAGGAACCCATAAACAGTTAGAGAGACTCAGATCACAGGAAAGAAGGAAAGGAAGCTCAGTAAAAAGAAAGCCAAGTTAGAAAATCTACAGGAAGCTACAGAGAATAGATGGAAGACTTCACAGACTCGAACCTCACAGGAGGTAGGTTCACAGGATTTGAACCTCACCGGAATAGCAGGACCATGCAGAATGGGACTTCTCCCCGACGAAGCTATATGACCGTTGGAGGTTAACACTTGCGTTAAAATCCTCTTGTATTGCTATCATGGTGGATACATGTGGCTCGACTGACAGATTACTATGGATCCAATCCCGATCCACTTGATTATAGGATTAAGCATGCAAGGACCCGACCCTCAATAGTTTTATCCAGGGAAGGCCTCAGACCGCTCCCTGGTACAATGCATCAAGGAGGCTTATGGTGAAGTCGAAAAGGGAAAGCGAGGCTACAAGGTAGCCTCTATCCAGGATGGTGTAGTTCGCCTCGCTTGCCAACTCATAGATGGAAAGCTCGTAAGAAAGAACCGCCCCACACAGGTCACCGAGTTTGTGGTGGACCTCGCAGGAAAATGTGTGGAGGGAAAGAAGATGAATTGGGTGAGTTACCTCGTCAATGAACTTGAGAAATACTGTTGCGAAGCTCAAGATCTAGGATATGAATTCCATTTTAGCTGGATGATCGTGTTGATTTCATTTGTCGCTTGGAAAATTCCTGAAGGAGCCACCTTTCCAAATATTGAACCATCAGAGTTGCTGGCCGCTAGGTTTGCTACCTTGTGATACACCAATGACATGTTGAAGTAGTGGTAGTCCAACGCTGTGTTCCATGTGTATTATCAACAACTGAAGGTTTCCATTAAGTCATTTCTGTGTATGACACTACACACATTGCACCAATATAGACCAATAGCCAAGTTCCCAACAGATCCACATTTTATCTATATCACTACGCGCAGAGATGAGAAAAATGAAGAGTTACAATCATATTACAAGTTGATAGATGAAGACATGGAACAGATCACGAAGGAGTGGCTAGAGGAGTTCCTTGTACATGTTGTTGATGTATAACACTCTGACACAGACACCATAGGAAGCCCCCTTGTCATGTGGGTCAAACATGTTCGACAATCCAATGGGACAAAGATGAAGAAAAAGAAGGAAGAAGTCCAGAATATAGAGACTGATGAGGAGGAAAACGCCTCTGAAGAAAATGGATTTGGCTTGCTAGGAGGAGAGGATGAAGAAAATGGACAAGGAGAAGGGGATGAAGGAGAAAATCAAGGAGAAGGTGAAGCTACACAACTGAAAGATCCCCATACTGAAAAATCACATCGCAAAAGAGGAAGGTTTCTCTGCAGAAACCTTCGTTAAGAAAGAATACGCGTGCTAGCAAGCCCCAGTTAGAGGCCATGCTCATGGAGGATGACATCGTATTGGTACACAGAGCTATGGAGGATAATTTCGAGGATATCTTGCATAGATATGGAGCGAAGCAGGAGGATCTTTATGGAAGGGTCGAGAAGGAACTGATGGAAATACAACAAGCTATTCAATTGATCCATGCAGTACCTACTGCGCCTTCCTCATCACAGATTGTAGAATTGGGGGATGAACCAACCCAATTGAGAAGAGTTGCATATGAGATAGAGGCTCAACTTCAGAAAGTCCAAGAAGAGAAGGAGAAGGCTACATAAGCCTTGAAACAAGAGAAAGAGGAAGTCTTAGAGGAATTACGAGTAGCGCGGTATTGTGTAACCGCCTATGAAAATGAGAAAGAAGAGATTCAGGTGATGATCCAAAAGGAAAAATCCCAGCTACATAGATAAAAGGAGCAGTTGCTTGCAGAACGGGCTACGGTTAAAGAAGCAGTGAAAAAAGAATATCACTATGTGATAGGCTTGGCACAGGAGGAACATGAGTCGGCTGAGGTTCAAGTGGAGAAGCTCAATAATACCATCCAATAGCTTCAAACAAGGATAACGGAGTTGGAGATCCAAGCCATACCGAGCACCCCCTAGGAAGTGAACAATCAAAGGGAGGAAGCCGCCAAGAACACAAAAGTAAGGATTAGAGCCCTTGCCTCAGAAAGAAAACAACTGAGCGATAAAAGCGCACAAACTTATGAATGCCTCGCAGAAGAGCCAGAGCTAAGGAAATTGGAAGCACAGTTACAAGAGGCGCAACAATAGGCCTTATCCGTGCAGGTGCACATGAAGCTGCTCACCGCAGTTGAAATAATGAAGAGGTCCCAGGAGCAGCGCGCATTACAACAACATATTACTGTCATCCGGGGAAAAGTAATGGAAGTCGTGCATAAACTACAACTTGTGCAGGATGAAGCTTGTAAGGTGTTTGAAGAAATTGAAGGACAAGGCTCACAATTGGACTAAGTGGTTGTGACATTTGGAAAACACCTGGAAGGGTCTGTTACAGAGAAATTGATCCAAGAGCTCGCCGAGCAGGAGGATCAGGAGAAGCAGCAAGTCAAGGCAGATTGAGTGAATCTCGAGGCTTTCGAAGCGACATTGACCAGACTTGAGTGACTCGGGACGAGTCACAGGTGAGTGTTGGGGGCATGTTGGCCCTCGACCAAGTTTTGAGGAAACCTTGGTTAGGTTTGGACCACTTTTGGACTTCGACAGGCTGGTCGAAGATGGAGCACCTAGGCGGAGCTGAGATCATGGACCTCACTATTTTTTGAGCTATGTGGACCCAAAAAGGGGTTCCTTAGGGTTTTTGTAATGGGTTATGGGATGTCGACCCATGGGTTCTCCCATGATTAGGACTTTTTGTAAGGAAATGTAAAAGTATAAATAAGTGTAATAATGTATAGTAGAGGCATCAATGTAAGAGAAAAGTGTCTAAGTGAAAGTAGTTTTGAGTTGCTTTGTGCAACAAAATGTGTATTTAAGGCTTTGTGCTCGATAGAGAAGTGGGCTCTCTGCCTTGACCTAATTTTGGGAAGGATTATTTGGTGCTCAGTGCACAGATCTCCTGTCTTATGCGAAGCTCGACTCTGTGGCTTAGTGCACATGAGCGGATGAATGTAAGATTCAAAAGAATAATAAAGAAGATGAAGCAGTTGGTGGACATAGCCCCACACTAGGGTGAACCATGCATATCTTGTGTCTTTGGTTTTCTTTGTGCTTTGTTGGTTATGTTATGAATCTGCTTAGTGCCTTAAATGTTTTGTATGATAGATAGATCTATTGTTGCTTAGTGATTTACTTGTGTTAAGGACGAATGAATGTTAGATCTAAGTCAGTGCTATGTGCTAAATGATTGAAGTGTTTAATCTTTACTGTGCCTACCTATATTAGGGTTTATTCTATGATGTTAATGAAGCTAATGAACTAATGCATGTCACCTTATAAGTGTTGCTAGAATACTCTGCGAAGTGTTATTATCAAAGATCTGTGTCCCAACTTGGTTACAAACACCTGAGTCCTGTAACCCCCCCTCCTTGTACCTCAAGTGAGACTTCGCTTGCTTCGCAGGTGTTGTCGAAAGGGTCGGTAGTTAGGGTTTTGTTGGTGCCTGTTGAAGCGTTGAACCATGGGTCTTCCCCTGTGCCAACACACATTGGGTAGGTTTATGTCTCAAAATGCCAATATAAGTTTATAGATAGGTGTGAAATCACAAACTATAGCTAATGAAAGATGAACCACCAAAGTTGGATAAAATTTGAGACTAGGGCATGCATTTGAGGCTAAGGCAGTTTTCCCTTCAAATTTACATGAAATCCCAATTCTAGGTGCATGAAAGCAACCTCTCTTATTCTTCAATTGAACCTTATATGCATACGTAAATTTACCATTTATGTAACTTCATCTTAAAACTTATAAAAAAACTTTTGGAGCTACATGGAATCTTGGGTGTACATTTTCATTTAGTCACGTAGTATAGTTTACACCTTGCAAATTACAAGGCAAACTTTTCCTCTTTTGCACAACCACCCTTTTTAAACATGGAATTGCAAAATAAACAACATGAGCAGGTCTACTATGATAAACCACATCCCCAACAACTTGCACAACTCAAATATAAGGTATAATACAACATTGGGTTACTTTTTACAAACAATATTTTCATTTCTAGGGTTTTACTATGCATCTCTTCCCTATTTTTGCACATAAGTGTCTTTTATGACTCTTAATAAAAAAATGACCTTCGTTTATCTCCTAACCCACCATCCTTTGATTAATCAAAATGCCATGAATATTTGTGCATAGAAATCATCCTTTTTGGAGTCTAAATGCACTACTAATTGTAGAAACAAGTTATACATGTTGGAATGATCAATTTACAACTTAAATCCTAAATTATTTATCCTTAGCTAACTTTGGGCGTCCAGTTTAATGTAGACAACTTTAAAAATTTGGCACTTTGGTTTTACAATGCAATTTTTATCCATTATGCACACCAGGTAGGTTTATGTATCAAAATGCCAATATAAGTTTATAGACAGGTGTGAAATCACAAGCTACAACTAATGTAAGATGAACCACCAAAGTTGGCTCAAATGTGAGACAAGGGCATGCATTTGAGGCTCAGGCAATTTTCCCTTCTAATTTACGTGAAATCCCAATTCTAGGTGCATGAAAGCACCCTCTTTTGTTCTTTAATTGAACCTTATATGCATAGATAAATTTATCATTTATGTAACTCCGTCTTAAAACTTATAAAACAATTTTTGGAGCTACAGAGAAGCTTGGGCATGCATTTTCATTTACTCACTTAGTACAATTTACACCTTGCAAATTACAAGGCAAACTTTGCCTCTTTTGCACAACCACCCTTTTTAAACTTGCAATTGCAAAATAAAAAATATGAACAAGTATACTATGATAAATCACATCCTTAACAACTTGAACAACTCAAATCTAAGGTATAATACAACATTGGGTTACTTTTTACAAACAATTTTTTGCATTTCTAGGGTTTTACTATGCATCTCTTGCCTATTTTTGCACAAAAGAATATTTTATGACTCTTAATGCAAAAAAAGACCTTGTTTTATCTCCTAACCCACAATCCTATAAATCAACAAAATGACATGAATATTTGTGGATATAAATCATCCTTTTTGGAGTGTAAATGCACTACTAATTATACAAGTTTGTTATACATCTTGGAATGATCAATTTACAAATTAAATCCTAAATTATTGACCCTTAGCCAATTTTGGGTGTGCAGGTTAATACAATCAACTTTACCAATTTGGAACTTTGTTTTTACAATGAATTTTTTATCCTTTATGCACACTAGGTAGGTTTATGTCTCAAAATGCCAATATAAGTTTATAGACAGGTGTGAAATCACAAACTACAACTTTTTCAAGATGAACCACCAAAGTTGGCTCAAATTAGAGAATAGGACTTGCATTTGAGGCTGAGGTAGTTTTCCCTTCAAATTTACATGAAATCCCAATTCTAGGTGCATGAAAGAAACCTCTCATGTTCTTCAATTGAACCTTAGATGCATAGGTAAATTAACCATTTATGTAACTCCATCTTAAAACTTATAAAACAACTTTTGGAGCTATAGGGAAGCTTGGGGGTGCATTTTCATTTACTCACTTAGTACAATTTACACGTTGCAAATTATAAGACAAACTTTGCCTCTTTTGCACAACCTCCCTTTTTAAACATGAAATTGCAAAATAAACAACATGAGCAGGTCTACTATGATAAACCACATGCCCAACAACTTGCACAACTCAAATGTAAGGTATAATACAACATTGGGTTACTTTTTACAAACAAAATTTTCATTTCTAGGGTTTTACTATGCATCTCTTGCCTATTTTTGCAGTGAAGAGTCTTTTATGACTCTTAATGAAAAGCTGACCTTCATTTATCTTCTAACCCACCATCCTTTGATTCATCAAAATGCCATGAATCTTTGTGCATAGAGATAATCGTTTTTGGAGTGTAAATGCACTACTAAGTGTACAAATAGGTTATACATGTTGGAATGATCAATATATAAATTAAATCCTAAATTATTGATCCTTAGCCAACTTTGGGTGTGTAGTTTAATATAACCAACTTTAACAATTTTGCACTTTGGTTTTACAATGCAATTTTTATCCATTATGCACACCAAGTAGGTTTATGTCTCAAAATTCCAATATAAGTTTATAGATAGGTGTGAAATCACAAACTACAACTAATGCAAGATGAACCACCAAAGTTGGCTCAAGTTTGAGGCTAGGGCGTGAATTTGAGGCTGAGGCAATTTTCCCTTCAAATTTACATGAAATGCCAATTCTAGGTGCATGAAAACAATCTCTGTTATTCTTCAATTGAACTTTATACTTGCAAATTACAAGACAAGGTTTGCCTCATTTGCACAACCACCCTTTTTAAACATGCAATTGCAAAATAAACAACATGACTTAGTCCATTATGATAAACCACATCCCCAACAACTTGTACAACTCAAATCTAAGGTATAATACAACATTAGGTTACTTGTTACAAACAATTTTTGCATTTCTAGGGTATTACTATGCATCTCTTGCTTGTTTTTGCACAGAAGAGTCTTTGATGACTCTTAATGCAAAACTGACCTTGGTTGATCTCTTAACCCACCATCCTCTGATTTATCAAAATGCCATGAATCTTTGTTCATAGAAATCATCCTTTTTGGAGTGTAAATGCACTACTAATTGTAAAAACAAGTTATACATGTTGGAATGATCAATTTACAAATTAAATCCTAAATTATTGATCCTTAGCCAACTTTGGGCAGACAATTTAATATATCCAACTTTAACAATTTGACACTTTTGTTTTACAATGCAATTTTTATCCTTTATGCACACCAGGTAGGTTTATGTCTCAAAATGCCAATATAAGTTTATAGACAGGTGTGAAATCAGAAACTACTGCTTATGCAAGATGAACCACCAAAGTTGGATCAAATTGGAGACCAGGCTATGCATTTGAGGCCGAGGCAGTTTTCCCTTCAAATTTACATGAAATCCCAATTCTAGGTGCATGAAAGAAACCTCTCCTGTAATTCAATTGAACTTTATACGCATAGGTAAATTTTCCATTTATGTAGCTCCATATTAAAACTTGTTAAACAACTTTTGGAGCTACATGGAAGCTTGGGCGTGCATTTTCATTTAGTCACTTAGTACAATTTATACCTTGCAAATTACAAGGAAAACTTTGCCTCTTTTTCACAACCTCCCTTTTTAAACTTGCAATTGAAAAATAAACAACACGAGCATGTCTACTATGATAAACCACATCCCCAACGACTTGCACAAGTCAATTCTATGGTACAATACAACATTGGGTTACATTTTACAAACAATTTTTTTCATTTCTAGGGTTTTACTATGCATCTCTTGCCTATTTTTGCACAAAAGAGTCTTTGGTCACTCTTAATGAAAAAAAGACCTTGGTTTATCTCCTAACCCACTATCCTCTGATTCATCAAAATGCCATGAATCTTTGTGCATATAAATCATCCTTTTTGGAGTGTAAATGCACTACTAATTGTACAAACATGTTATACATGTTGGAATGATCAATTACAAATTAAACCCTCAATTATTGATCCTTAGCCAACTTTGGGTAGGCAGTTTAATATATCCAACTTTAACAATTTGACACTTTGGTTTTACAATGCAATTTTTATCCTTTATGCACACCAGGTAGGTTTATGTCTCAAAATGCCAATATAAGTTTATAGACAGGGGTGAAATCACAAACTAAAACTTATGCAAGATGAACCACCAAATTTGGCTCAAATTGGAGACTAGGTCATGCATTTGAGGCTAAGGTAGTTTTCCCTTCAAATTTACATGAAATCCCAATTCTACGTGCATGAAAGCAAACTCTCATGTTCTTCAATTAAACTTTAGATGCATAGGTAAATTTGTCATTTATGTAACTCCATATTAAAACTTATAAACCAAAATTTGGAGATACATGGAAGCTTGGGCGTATTTTCATTTAGTCACTTAGTACAATTGATACCTTGCAAATTACAAGGAAACATTTTCCGCTTTTGCATACTCTCCCTTTTTAAACTTGCAATTGCAAAATAAACAACATGACGATATATACTATGATAAACAACATCCCCAAAAACTTGCACAACTCAAATCTAAGGTATAATACAACATTGGGCAGGTTTGGGCACAAACGATAGAGAAAAAATCTATTCCATATGGATCCTAATTAAGGTTGCAACAATGGACAAATAGGTTAAGAGGCTACATGTCTTTCGTGACTCCAAAATTTCGATGGACTAGGCAAATGGTAAAAGTAACATTTCTAACTTGGAGCTGGGGCCTATTTTCAATAGGATTATGGAAAAGAAAATATTTTTTGAAGAGGTGTCCTTCACTCATGTCTACCAAAAATTCAACCACAAATTTGATTAGTTATCAAAGGAAGCACTCATTTTGGAGGAAGTGTTTTTTCTTGTTCATGAGATTAAGGACCATACTCCTACAAATTTAATACTCTTACATATTTTTTGATGAATGGATTTTTGGTCTTGTTTTAATTTTTGTTTATGTAAAGTTAGAGAGAGTTTGTCTCATGGTTTTGTCTTAGCATCAATACAAAGTTGTGGAAATATTTGTTTAAAGAGTGACCTAGATAAGGATGATTGTAAGAGTGAAAGTCATAAGCATAAGCTATAGTCTTATATGATAGAGGCAGTCTATAAAGGAAATTTCTGCTACCGTTAAAAGTAGAAGTGATATGGAATTTATGAGAAGAACAAAATAAATACGGATTATTATCAAAATATGCTTAACATATATTAACAGATATACAGTAAAATTGGTTTCTATTCAATAAGGATATAAGCTGAAACTGTAAAATGCAGCGGAAAACAAGCTTGCTAGAATGGTGGCAGCTTATATTTGAGAAGAGATGTGATGGTTGTGCTAATTCGCAAGAAGATGATTACAATGAGGCTCTCAAGGCCTTTTTACAATAAACATGAATGTCAAAAACCCTAGACATCCAAAAACCTAGCCCTAGGAGATGAAGCGCCAAAAGTCATGCGGGCCCTGTTCGGGTAAGTTAGTACATCAACTTCCCGGGGTCATAACTTTTGCATACAATATTTTTTTTAGGAGCACGATATCCCGTTGGAAAAGACTATCTAAGGACTACACAGGTTTCTAGTGGGGATCCCTAAAAACGATGTTTAGGGCCTCAAAACGTCCCCGGAAGTTAGGGACCCAAAAACTAGGAAAAAACTACCGAACTGGAAAAATGCCAAAATAAGCCAGTTGGAATAGGTGGGAAGGCCACCGACATCCATATGGATTAATCCTCCCCCCTTAGTAAGCAATGGTATCCATTGCGTTGAGTGCCCCCATTAGATGAAGAAATTTCTACTGAATTTGGCTCCGTGTGAGCCACTTGTCTTGGTGCAGGAGCTGCCTTGCTTTGACAACTTGATAAAGATGGATCCTTTGCTGGTGAGTGCCCTTGACCTATTTGTCCACAATATAATCACTGGATTCTTGTTGTATGTAGTCAGGGTTGAGCTATGTTGGTGTCAAGTATTCTGCTATCTCTGAGGTGTCCGATAATTGATCCATATTTTATGAGTAGAATGAAATGAATACATATTATTAACAAGTGCTTAACACATAATAACATAGATACAGTAAAATTGGTTTTCTATTCAATAATGAAATAAGCTGAAATTGTAAAATGCAGCGGAAACGAGCTTGCTGGAATGGTGGCGGATTATCTTTGAGAAGAGATGTGATGGCTGCACTCATTCACAAGAAGATGATTACAATGAGGCTCTGAAGGCCTTTTTACCATAAGCAGGAATGCCAAAAACCCTAGACATACAAAAACCTAACCCTAGGAGATGAAGCGCCAAAATTCATGTGGGCCCCGTTTGGGTAAGTTAGTACATCAACTTCCTGAGGTCGTAACTTTTGCATACGATCTCTGTTTTAGGCGTATGATAGCTCGTTGGAAAGGTATCATTGAGGATATTAATTTTAGGTGAAATATGGAAGGAAATTCCATATTGCAAACCTATTTTCCAAAAAACATCATTTAGGGCCTCAAAACGACTCCGAAAGTGAAAATTGCTAAAAATAGTAAATTACCAAAATTTCCAGAAAATTGTTTTGAGCCAGTTGGAAAAGGTGGGTGGCCATCGATATCCACCTGGATCAATCCTCCCTCCTTAGGAAGCAATGGTCTCCATTGCGTTGAGGTCCCCCATCAGATGAGGAAATTTCCGCTGAATTTGGCCTTGGGTGAGCCACTTGCCTTGGTGCAGGAGTTGCTCTGCTTTGACAACTCGATAAAGCTATATCCTTTGTTGTCGAGTGCCCTTGATCTATGTGTCCACAATTTGATCATTGGATGCCTGTTGTATGCGGTCGGGGTTGAGCTCTGTTGGTGTCAGTTGTTCTTCTATTTCTGAGGTGTCCAATAATGGTGGGAAATAAGGGCGAAGGAGATCCACATTGAACACTAGGTGTAGGCCAAGGAAAGGAGGAATGTTGAGCTCAAAAGGATTATCCCCCACAGACTTGGTGATGGTGTACGATCCATAACGGAGTGGTCAAAGCTTTCGATGGGGTCCTGTAAGGTGTTCTTTCTGCAAGTGCAACCAAACTTTGTCGCCCACCTGAAACTTATGTGGTGCCCAATGTTGACCATGGCGTTGTTTGTATTTGTCATTGGACTTCTGTAGGATATCCTGAACCTGTTGGTGGATGTGATGGATCCGCTCAATGAACCGGGTGGCTTTGTCAGCTTCAGTTGGAGCAGGAGATGATTTGGTCGAGGTGACCACAAGGGGAAGTGGAACATCTATGGGACCCAATGGTTGGAATCCCAACCCCACCTGAAAGGGGCTGTGGCCAGTTGAGCTATGCAGGGCTCAGTTCTAGCTATGTTGGACATAGGGAAGGCTCTCATCCCATGTGTGAGGGTGCTTTGAATTATACATGCGGAGGATATGCAAAATCATTTGATTTACGACCTCGGTTTGGCCATCTGTCTGGGGGTGGAAGGCCGTGGATTTGGTGAGCTTGGTGTCCAACAGTGAACAAAGGCTCAACCAGAATGTGTTGAGAAATCGATTGTCTCGATCTGAGAAAATGGTTTTTCGGAGTCCAAAATATACCCAGACTCGTTCAAAGAAGAGCTTGGTAGTGTCCTCTGTTGTGATGCTCTTCTTGTAGGCAACCAAAATCTCCATATTAGAAAAGAGATCAACAACCACAAAAACACAATCATTTCCCCGCTTGGTGGATGGGAGGCCCGATATGTATTTCATTGAGATGGATTCCCATGGCCTGTCAGGACTAGGAAGAGGGGTGTACAGGCCCTGTTTCTTAGTGGTTAGTTTGCCAATAATGCAGGCAGTGCAGGACCTGATATACTTGTTGACCTCATGTCGAAGTTTCGGCTAGTGGAAATGTTTCTGTAGCATCACCATTGTCTTTTCAACGCCAAAGTGTCCTACCACCCGAATGTAGTGGGCTTCCCAGATCAGCTTCGCTCACTCACTTGATGGAACACAGATATGGCCCAGATGACACAACAACCCATCCTGAAGATGGAAATTATCGACAACTACGTTTGCACCCAACATTTGGTAGGTGGCGGCGAAGTCCGGGTCTGTCTCATAGAGTTCGGGCCATTCATAGGTCTCATGGCTGCAAGAGTCTAGCACCGTGGTGAGTGCCATGACTGGCGGTCTTCTGAGGCAATCAACGACGCGATTGGTGCTTCCTCTTTTATACTTGATTTTGAGGTGGAATTGCTACACGTATGTGGACCAATTTTGATGGCAGTCATTCTGCAATTTTCCTTTTGTCTGCGTGAACTATAGTGGTTTATGATAAGTGTGGATGAGTGTCTCCTTCCCAAGAATGTAATGTCTCCACAAGCACCAGGCTTGCACAATGGAGTACATTTATTTGTCGTAAGTAGGGTACTTACAAGCAATATCAGATAGTGTCTCACTATGATAGGCCATGGGGTGGCCATGCTGAGTGAGAACAATGCCTGCAACATAGTCTAAAGCATATGTGTCTATCTCAAAGGGTTGTTGTAGGTTTGGTAGTGAAAGTACTGGGGATGAGCACAAGAACTGCTTCAAATCATCGAACGCTTGTTGTTGGGACCGACCCCATGAAAATTTCTCCTTACCACCACCCCTGGTTATTTGGCTGAGGTCCCATGCAATATGGGAGAATCCCAACATGAACGTGCGTAGAAATTGGCAAGGCCTGAGAAGCTCAGAATCTCAGTGAGTGTGGTTGGGGCTGGCCAGTCACAGATGACTTGGATCTTGGCTGTATCTACATGTACGCCATGTTGATCAATGATGTAGCCCAGGTAATGGACCCTGTCCATGCTGAAGGAGCATTTTTCCAAGTTGGCGTATAGCTTGTGCTATCACAGGGTGTGCAGAACCTGCTGAATATGCTGCAATTGTTCAGCCCAAGTCTTGTTGTAAATGAGAATGTCATCTATATACACCACTACAAAATTATTGGTGAATGGTCGCAGGATATCGTCCATCATCCTCATGAAAGTGGCCGAAGAATTTGTCAAACCAAAGGGCATGACCAACCATTAAAAAAGGCCTTCCTTTGACCTGAAGGCAGTCTTCCATACATCTGTTTGTTCTATCAGGACCTAGTGGTAGCTAGACTTCATATCAATCTTACTGAAGTATTTGGCCCCTGCGAGTTGATCAAGGAGGTTTTCGATTCAGGGAATCGGGTACCGATTTCTGACTGTGATTTTATTCAGAGCCCGGTAATCAATGCAGAGTCTCTAGGTTCCATCTTTCTTCTGTACCAGCATGATTGGGTTCCCGCAAGGTGATGAGCTGGGATGGATGTTCCCATTATGGATCAGTTCTTGGACTTTTCACTTGATCTCCTCATTCTCTAACAGAGAGTGCTGATAGACTGGCCCATTGGGTAGCGGTGCGTCGGGGGTCAGATCAATGGGGTGCTTGACCTAACAATGCAGAGGTACCCCAGTAGGTGAGGAGAAGATAACCGAGTATTCTTCCATGACCTTATCTACTTGCTTCTGCTATGTGGAGAGGTCGGTCACAGAGACCCTAGATGTGGCTGTGATCTTTCGCTTATTCTGAGAATGAATCACGAAGAAGACAAAGTTCCCCGTATGAGAGATGACTTTCCTACATTACTTAGCAGAGATCAAGGAAATAACACTAGGTGGGACTACCTCAGGTATTCAGTACAATTTCCCGTTCAAAGTAATAATAACACTATGAGGCCTAGACTCATATACAACATGACATTTCCATAAATAAGGTTGGCCCAAAAGAACATAACAAACTTCGAGAGGAGAAACATCACACAATACCTCGTCTTTGAAGGGATTGATGCCATATGACAATCGACATTGTTGGCTGACGCGAAGATCGCTTCCTTGGTGGAGCCATCCAATGGTGTAGGGTTGTGGGTGTGGCATTATCGGCAGGGCCAGTCGCTTGATGACCTGTGCTGAGATGAGGTTCTTTTGGCTACCGCTATCAGCAATGAAGTGCAGCAGGGTGCCTTTTACCCACATTTGTGAATGGAAGAGGCGCTCTCCTTCTTCTGGATCGTCTAGTTCACCAGGCTGGAGATTGGTGGTAGCAACGGTGGCACTGGGTTCCGCGTCAATGATCCATCTTCCCCTTTCTGGTTCTGGCTCAGAGTCAGAATCCACATATGATTCATAGGCTTTCACTTCGGCCACCAGTGAATGCTTTGAGCGACAATCAATAGTGTTATGCCAAGGGATCTTATGGAAGTCGCACCACTTCCTGATATCTTTCTTTGTCTTTCTGGTGTCCTTCTTTGCTTGCGGCTTGGACTGGTTGTCTTGATACTATCCATATTTGCTCTGTCCTTTGTTCTGTGGGTTGGGACCACCCTTTCCTGGATTTTTTTGTGAGGGGTTCTCGAGCCCAAATTTCCGCATCTTTTGTTTGAGCTTTTGCTTGATTTTGACAACATATCGGTAGGCCACACCCAAGGATGAGATGTCTAGAGATTCCATTTCAATATGGATGTATCTATGCAGATCACTGCGATACTTGAGCACCAGATGTCGCTTTGAATCTTTGATACCCATCTTGGTGCACAAGGTATGGAAAATATTTGTGAAATCCGACACTGCTTGGTCTCTTTCTTACTGCAGTGTGGTCCATTTAGTATACTAGTTGTCATAACTTCTGACAGGGTAGTATTGTTCCTTAATAACATCCCTAAAGGATTCCCAGGTGGCTATGACTGTAAACAATAAGGGTTCCTCTGTTTCATTTTGCTCAGAGAAAGTTAACCACCAATCTTTGACATGGATAACGACTATGAGGAATGCAAAAGTAATATTTTCTCTATTAGAAAAGTTATGGACAGAAAAATACCCTTCTAGCAGATTCAACCACTTGTCTACATCATCTGCGTCTATCTAACCTTCAAATATAAGAATATTTCATCTGTTGGTAGCCGCCAAAGGATTTGCACGAAACTATCCATCATCTCGTTCCTCTGTTGCGTGAGGGATTCCTCAATCAACAGTTTGAAAGGATCTCCTGTCCCATCATCTTTATTTTCTCCTGCTATGAGAGGTTGCTTGGGCGTGCGAGAGATTTTGTCCTCAAGAGAAACAAGCTAAAGACCCAACTCTTTGTACTCCAACCTCGTTGGGGACATGCATTAAGATGACAAGGAGTAGACCGATCTGATACCACTTATCTGGATTTTATGAGCAGAACGAAATGAATACAGATTATTAACAGGTGCTTAACACAGAATAACAGAGATATAGTAAAACTGGTTTTCTATTCAATAATGAAATAAGGTGAAACTGTAAAATGCAGCGGAAACAAGCTTGCTGGAATGGTGGCATCTTATTTATGAGAAGAGATGTGTCGACTGCGCTCATTCGAAAGAATATGATTACAATGAGGCTCTGAAGGCCTTTTTACCATAAGTAGGAATGCCAAAAACCCTAGACATCCAAAAACCTAACCGTAGGAGATGAAGCACCAAAATTCACGTGGGCCCCATTTGGGTAAGTTATTACATCAACTTCCCGTGGTCGTAACTTTTGCATACGATCTCCGTTTTAGGCGTATGATAGCCCGTTCGAAAGGTATCAACGAGGAGATTAATTTGAGGCAAAATATGGAAGGAAATTGGATATTGAAAATCAGTTTTCTAAAAAAACATCGTTTAGGGCCTCAAAACGACCCCGAAAGTGAAAACTGCTAAAAATAGTAAATTACCAAAATTGCGAGAAAACTGTTTTGAGCCAGTTGGAAAAGGTGGGTGGCCATCGATATCCACCTAGATCAATAATGGTGGGAAATAAGGTCGAAGGATATCAACGTTGAGATCAAAATAATTATCACCCACGACCTTGGTGATGGTGTACAACCCATAACCGAGTGGGAGAAGCTTCCAATGGGGTCTGGTAAGGTGTTCTTTTTGCAAATGCAACCAAATTTTTTTTCCCACCTGAAACTTATGTGGCACCCAATGTTGATCATGGCGCTGCTTGTACTTGTCATTGGACTTCTGTAGGATATACTGAACCTGTTGACGTATGTGATGGATCCGATCAATGAACTGGGTGGCTTTGTCCACTTCAGTTGGAGCAAGATATGAGTTGATCGAGGTGAACACAAGGGGTAGTGAAAAATCTATGGGACCCAATGGTTGGAATCCCAACCCCACCTAAAAGGGTTTGTGACCAGTTGAGCTATGAAAGGCTCGGTTGTAGCTATGTTGGACATAGAGAAGAATCTCATCCCATGTGTGAGGTTGCTTGGAATTATACATGCGCAAGATATGCACAATAATCCAATTTATGATCTCGGTTTGGCCATCTGTCTGGGGGTGGAAGGTCATGGATTTGTTGATCTTGGTGTCCATATGTGACCAGAGGCTCGACCAGATTGTGTTGAGAAATCGATTGTCCCGATCTGAGATAATGGTTTGTGGTATTTCAAAATGTACCCAGACTCATTCAAAGATGAGCTTGATAGTGGCCTTTGTTGTGATGCTCTTCTTACAGACGACCATAATCGCCATCTTAGAAAAGCGATCAACAACCACAAAAACACAATCATTTCCCCACTTGGTGGATGAGAGGCCTGACATGTAGTCCATGGAGATGGATTCCCATGAACTATTAGGAGTAGGCAGAGGGGTGTACAGGCCCTGTTTCTTAGTGGTCGGATTTGCAATAATGCAGGCATTGCAAGACCTGATACACTTGTTGAACTCCTGTCGAAGTTTCGGCCAGTAGAAATATTTCTGCAGCATTTCCACTTTCTTTTCTACGCCGAAGTGTCCTGCCACCCGACTGTAGTGGGCTTCCCATATCATCTTCGCTAGCTCGCTTGATAGAATGCATATATGGAACAAACGTCACAACAACCCATCCTGAAGATGGAAATTAGCGACAACTGCATCTGTGCCCAACATTTGGTAGATGATGGCGAAGTTTAGGTCTGTCTCATAGAGTTGGGGCCATCCAAAAGTCTCATGGCCGCAAGAGTCTAACATCGTGATGAGTGTCGTGACTGGAAGTCTGCTGAGGAAATCAACAATGTGGTTGGTGCTTCTTGTTTCATACTTGATGTTGAGGTGGAATTGTTGCAAGTATGTGGACTACTTCTGATGATGATCATTCTGCAATCTGCCTTGTGTCTACATGAATTGTAGTGGATTATGATAAGTGTGGATGATTGTCTCCTTCCCAAGAATGTAATGTCTCCATTAGCGACAGGCTTGCACAATGGAGTAAATTTATCTGTCATAGTTAGGGTACTTACAGAAAACATCTGATAGGCCACAGGGTGGTCGTGCTGAGTGAGAACGACGACCACAACATAGTTTGGAGCATATGTCTCGATATCAAAGGGTTGTTGCAGGTCCGGTAGTGAAAGTATTGGGGCTGGGCACAAGTGTTTCTTCAAATAATCAAATGATTGTTGTTGGGACCATACCCACACACATTTCTCCTTACCACCACCCCTGGTTACTTGGCCGAGAGCCCATGCAATATGGGAGAATCCCAACATGAACCTGCGGTAGAAATTGGCAAGGCCCAAGAAGCTCTGAAGCTCAATGAGTGTGGTTGGGGATGGCCAGTCACGAATGACTTGGATCTTGGATGGATCCACATGTACACCATGTTGATCAACGATGTAGCCCAGGTAATGGACCCTGTCCATGCCGAAGGAGCATTTTTCCAAGTTGGCGTATAGCTTGTGTTGCCGCAGGGTGTGCAAAACCTATTGAATATGCTGCAAGTGTTCTACCCATGTCTTGTTGTAAATGAAAATTTCATCTAGATACACCACTACAAAATTATTGGTGAATGGTCGCATGATATCACCCACCATTCTCATGAAAGTGGTTGGAGGATTTTTCAATCCAAAGGGCATGACCAACCATTCAAAAAGTCCTTCCTTTGACTTGAAGGCGGTCTTCTATACATCTGTCTGTTCTATCGGGACCTAGTGGTAGCCAGAGTTCAGATCAATCTTATTGAAGTATTTGGCCCCTGTGATCTGATCAAGGAGGTCGTCAATTTGGGGAAGTGGGTACTGGTTTCTGACTGTGATTTTATTCAGGGCCCGATAATCAATGTAGAGTCTCCAGGTTCCATCTTTCTTCTGTACCGACATGATTGGGCTCCTGCAAGGTGATGAGATAGGAAGGATGTGCCCCTTGTGGAGAAGACCTTGGATCTGCTTCTTGATCTCCTCATTCTCTAACAAAGAGCGGTGGTAGAATATCCCATTGGGTAGAGGTGCGTCGGGGGTTAGATCGATGGGGTACTTGACATGATATTGCAGAGGTACCCCGATAGGTGAGGAGAAGATATCTAAGTATGCTTCCAAGACCTTATCCACTTGCTTCTGTTGTGTGGAGAGGTCAGCCATGGATACCCTGGATGTGGCTGCGATCTTTCGCTCATTCTGTGAGCGAATCATGAACAAGACAAACTTCCCCGTCTGAGAGATGACCTTCATGCATTGCTTGGAAAAGATCAAGGAAATAACACTAGGTGGGACTGCCTCCGGTATCTTGTACAATTTCTTGTTCAAAGTAATAATAACACTGCATGGCCTAAACTCATATACAACATGGCATTTCCATAAATATGGTTGGCCCAAAATATCATTACAAATTTCGAGAGGTGAAACATCACACAATACCTCATCTTTGAAGGGCTTGATGTTGTATGATAGGCGACATTGTTGGATGATGCGGATGTCACTTCCTTGGCGAAGCCATCCGATGGTGTAGGGATGCGGGTGCAGTGTTGTCGGTAGGGTGAGTCACTTGACAACCTTTGCTGAGATGAGGTTATTCTGGCTACTGCTATCAATGATGAAGTGCAATGGGGTACCCTTCACCCACATCTGTGAATAAAAAAGGTGCTCGCTTTCCTCTGACTCATCTAGTTCACCGGGATGGAGCTTGGTGGTAGCAATGGTAGAAATGGGTTCTGCATCAACGATCTGTCTCCCCCTTTCTGGTTCTGACTCAGATTCAGAACCCGCATCTGATTCAAATACTTTCACCTCAGCCACCAATGACTTCTTTGAGCGACAATCAACAGTGTTATTCCAGGGGCTCTTATGGAAGTCGCACCACTTCTTGGTATATTTATTTGTCTTTCTGGTGTCCTTCTTTTCTTGCGGCCTAGACTAGTTGTACCGAGGTGGTTCGTCTTTACTCTGTCCTTTTTTCTATGGGTTGGGGCCGCCCTTTCCTAGATTTTGTTGTGAGGGGTTCCCAGGCCCAAATTTCAACATCTTTTGTTTGAGCTTTTGCTCGATTTTGACAGCATATCGGTGGGCCGCGCCCAAGGATGAGATGTCTAGAAACTCCATTTCATCCTAGATGTGTCTATGCAGACCATCGCGATACATGAGTACCAGATGTCACTCAGAATATTTGATACCCATCTTGGTGCACAAGGTATCGAAGATATTTGTGAACTCAGACATTGCTTGGTCTCTTTCCTGTTGCAGTGTGTTCATTTTTTATACAGGTCATCATAACTTCCAACAGGGTAGTATTGTTCCTTAATATCATCCCTGAAGGACTCCCAAGTGACCAAGACTATAAAAAATGAGGGTTCCTCTATTCCCTTCTGCTCACAGAAAGTTTCCCACCAATCTTTGACATGGGGAACGACTTTGAGGAGCACAAAAGTAATATTTTCTTTATTTGAGGAGTTATGGACAGAGAAATACCCTTCTAGAAGATTCAACCATTTGTCTACAACATCTATGTCTATATGAACTTCAAATATAGGAATATCGAAGTTGATTTGTACCTTGAAGGGGAAGGTTCCTCCGTTTGAGGAAGGCATGTCACCTGTTGGTAGTCACTGAAGGATTTGCGCAAAACTATCCATCATATTGTTCCTTTGTTGCGTGAGGGATTACTCAAGCAAAATTTTGAAGGGATCTCATGTCTCGTCGTATTTATTTTCTCCCTCCATGAGAGGTCGCTTGGGTGTGTGAGAGATTTTTTCCTCAAGAGAAACAAGCTCAAGACCCAATTCTTTGTAGCCTGACCTCGTTGGGGACATCCATTAAGAATGGAAAGGAGAAGACCACTATGATACCACTGATTCAGATTTTATGAGAAGAACAAAATGAATGCAGATTATTATCAAAATATTCTTAATGCATAATAACATATATACAATAAGACTGGTTCTATTCAATAAGGAAATAAGATGAAACTGTAAAATGTAGCGGAAAACAAGCTTGCTAGAATGGTGGCGGCTTATCTCTGAGAAGAGATGTGATGGTTGTGCTCATTCACAAGAAGATGATTACAATGAGGCTCTCAAGGCCTTTTTACAATAAACAAGAATTTCAAAAACCCTAGACACCCAAAAACCTAACCCTAGGAGATGAAGCGCCAAAAGTCACGTGGGCCCTATTTGGGTAAGTTAATACATCAACTTCCCGGGGTCATAACTTTTGCATATGATATCCATTTTAGGTGCACGATAACCCATTGGAAAGGTCTATTCGAGGAATACACTTTTTTTAGGTGGAAATCCCTACACATTTTGACTGTGGCGAGCCCTAAAAATGTTGTTTAGGGCCTCAAAACAACCCCGAAAGTCAGGGACTCGAAAACTAGGAAAAAACTGCCGAATTGGAAAACTGCCAAAATGAGCCAGTTGGAATAGGTGGGAGGCCACCGGCATCCATCTGGATCAAGAAGGGATATCTTCAATGTGCATGTCATTTCCACAAGAAATATCAATATAATGATTTTTGTCTCATAAAAAAAACCTGAAATATAAATATTTCTTGTAGGTAGATTCATACATTATTAAAGAGATGAATTAAATATCACTTAAAGATTGCAGATAATCACTAAAGATCACAACAACCATCACATATAAAACAAGTATGAGTAATTTTTTTTACTGATCTTCGATTATTTACTCATAAATATAGAAGGATCCTTACATGATAGACATCATAGATACAATCTCCATTACAAAACTGGGAAAACTGTAATACAAGTTATACAACTTTCTCCTCTACGAAGATTCCTCATGAGGGATATCTAACAAGCCTCTCCTTTTCTATCTCTCTACTTACAACCTTATATGTTTTGTTCCCCATGGGGGCTAGCGTGACCCATAGGTCGCTTATATAAGTGGATCATGACTAACTTTACACGAATTCACAGGTCCTCTAGCCAATTGTTACAATCTTATATAATATGTTCCACATGGGGACCACCATGACCCATAGGTTGCTTACATAAGTGGATAATAAAAAACTTTACATGTATTCATAGGTCCTCGAGCTAGATGTTACAACTTTGAGGTGATGCTTAGTACTTGAGGCACACTCCACCTTGTTGTAGCTTGTCGTCCGTTGCAATCGATACTTAAAAGGGTGTTTTATCTAGTCAGTAGCTTCACACTGTGGGTGGGTATTGAAGAAAATTACATTTCCAATGGGTTCTAAAATTGTTCAGTACACCGAAGGGTCTAATGGAATATACATAATGCGGTATGAATATGGAGGGTGCACCACTAAGAGGGAAGAGAGAAGGGGAAGTATTGGGGACGAGCTCGAGGAAAAAGACTATGGTGGGGATGGACAGGATTGATACCAAAAAGGTATATGTTTACCAATTGTTATGGACTTGTTCCTAATCAATTGGCACGATATCCTATACGTGGGTCAAACGCCTTCAACGCCCATTTGGCCCAACCAACCCGAACATATTCTTTCTTGCGAAATACTTCTTCTCCCATCTCCTTGTACTGTTGCATTCCATTGAAACTGTTGGCATCATCGATTCCTCCCCTCAATATTTTCTCCATTTTCTTTAGTCCTCCCACTGCTACTGAAGACTCCCCCTATCTTCGTCTTGCAGCTTCCTGGACTGTCGATGTTGATTCAGAGTGCTTCTTCTTAACTGGTGGAAACATCTACATATGGGTGCAATACTGTGACCTCTTAGCTGACCACCCGAATCCTTCCCAAGTTTCCCCCATGGTGGTGTAGTCTAAACGTTCTAAGTTTAATTGGCATTTTTCACCTAAATATGGTGATCCAAATCTAGGTGAAATCACAATTTATGTTGTTTAACTTGCATTTATGAATGCATAAATGGATTCAACGTCATGAGAAACCCCTGGGGCACTCATATTACACAGACTTAACCACTTAAAGGGATACTTATTCTACCATGGACCATTGTCCCTTCATTATATAAAGGGTAACTATGGGACATGGTAGTACTCGTCAGGACAAGCCATCATATGATTTCAGAGGTCACATTAACCAACATCTGATTGAAATTCTCTTATAGGCTATTTTGTGACACAACTGATCTGTGTCAGGTATTGTCCAGCCTACCCACATCATGAAAAATTCTAATATGTACTATGTTCATCCATTAATCCTTGTACTTATCAATCATATCTCTTTTCCATTCATGTTTAATTTACATATGGAGGTAGAGCGAGCATAATTATCCTGCATAGAACATTTTTATCCCTCATAACAAGCATAATTGATGTCTCGATTGAGACAACGCAAACATAGTTAGCACGAGTTGGAAATTTTTAGCCTCATAGCAGGCATAATTGACATATCGATCGAGACAATGTAGGCATAATAAGCCTACGACGAACATTTTTACCACCCTAGCTGGCATAATTAAGGCCCAATTTGGTGCCAAACACACCAATGACACAAAAATTTGCTGACATGGCAGTGCAACGTAGGTTCCATAGAGGTAGGACATGGGGAAATGGTGGTCACGATGGTGATGTCATTGGTATTGAAAATCTTCGAATATGAGTCGGAAATACAATGAACACTAAACTATGTCGGATGTTCGACGAACGTCGGGGGACCAAGAAAAAAGTATAACAAAATTTTGAAAATTAGTGGGTAACATTCGATGGTAAGGTGGATTTTGTCCATAACATTGGAACACCCCATTGGACTTCAACACCATATGTAGTAGTGTGAGTATGAGCCTTCAAGAAGGTTGGATAGTTTGGAGACTGGTCGATTAAGTTAATGGTATAAGAGCTAAGAGTTTATGGGTGATTTTATGGGGAAATGGTGAAATTTTCTAGTGCCTCTCCATATCATTAGGAACCAGGGTGGCTGGGTACGTTACATCCAAAAAGTGAGAATCACACAAGCAAGTCCTCCAAGGCAATATATCTCCTCTTATCCTCTCCTCAACAAGTACAATCTATGGTTTAATCACTAAACGCTATCTCCAATGTCTCCAAGGTATGAAACCTTAAATCTAGTATTCAAGATGCTCCAAAAACCCCAAGAAATCCTAGTGCCTTGAACAAGAGAGATAAAGTACAAATGAAGATGCACAAAATAGAGAGAGAGAGAGATATTATCGCTTCTCTAGTCACATCTCTAGCACAAGATGATGAACATATATATATATATATATATGATAAGGTAAGGGAGGCCAACAAAACATATGTGGGCTAAACCATTTCAAGCAACCTACAAAACCACAATTAGGATCACACATGTGAAGCGTTACACTCCAAGGGTACACATGCCAAGATCCAAGATGATGTTATACAAAAGAAAGGATCCAATGTAAAGGAACTCCATGAGATGTGTCCAACACTCCTCCTACAATCCTCTAATGACTCCAATGCTTCTCTTAATCCACGTTCTCCACTAGGTCTACTCCCCCTATAAAAACATTGTTACAACCCAAGCTTCTCCTAGTCAACTCCATGCCTAGATGCAATAATCCAAGCTGCCCCATGTTGTTTACAAATAAATTCCCTCCTCTTGAATGCCAAAAAATTATCCTCGAGGGAATGCATTCTCCAAGAAAGAAACCTCCTCCATGTGGCTGACATGTAAAATGTCACCAAGTTTTCTAAAGATATTTAATGCTCCAATGAAGAATGTCATATAAGCATCCAACTGAGGTCAATCAACCACTAAGTAAGACACCTCCAATGTGAAAATACATCACTGGCCATCTATGGGATAATCATACACCATATACCCCAAATCTCATGGAGCACCCCAAAACTTGGTGTAAACACTTTTGGAGTAACCCCAAAAGCTAACACTCCCTCTTTACAAGGAAAGTGTTTTCACCAACACCTATTGACTCCCTCTGCAACTCCATCAAACCTATCATCTGGAAATATATACTTGTTGTAGTCTTGGAATCAATCCAAACATCATCATCCATTAAGGTATCACATCTCTCATCCTCAGGACAACTGTGAGGCTCACACATGAAATAAACCAATGTAATGTGGCTAGCATATATCAAGAGGTATACCCATCCTAATTGAAGATCTAGGCGCTTCTACGTGCTCTCAATATTCTTGCAATGTTTGTTTGATCCATAACGTATTTCTATATGATATAGTAGACATACCTACACCCAATGTCACATCATCTCCCTCTGAATTTGACTCATCTCGACTTTCGAAGTCCGTCTCTAGAACAACAACCTCCTCTCTCTCCCTAATCACTAAAGGAGAATCTTGTGAACTAGAAGACCTCAAAAACTCATCGAACTTCACATCTTTGCTCACCACAATATTCTATTGTGCCAAAATATCAATCCCATAAGCCATAACAATATCACTATATCCAACAACACAAGATGCTATCACAACATCTTATATCTCTTAAGAAAACTGACCACCTATAAATATGAAGGAACATAACTCTATATCACCTGCAACCTACCAAAATCCAACATCCCTCAAGTCAACATCGTAGGCCAAAATCATCTCCAATCATATCACGAGTTGTCCAAGACATCCAAAAAAGATAATCACATCTCCATACAAGGCCAAGACTAGCAAATCACATCTATCACAATCACAAACACACAAATCTACACAAGTCACATCCATCCTAAAATACCAAGCATGTTCTTAATGGGCTCCTAAATTGTCATCCTTAATACCTTTTTCCATTTACCTTTACACTTCATTTTTATACCATTTACCTTCCATTTTGATACATCATTGTACCTTCTGCCATGTTATTGCAAAGGTATATTTCTTCTTCATAATGCACGATTAATTGAATTTATGTTAATGTTTTAGGAAGAAATAGTGTTTTCATATTTGACTTGTAGAGACAAGGATTGCCACATAACAGGTTGTCAAGTGCGAGTCTAGCCTTTCCAACTTGCTGCATAACTGATTGCTACGAGTCTCAACTATCTTATCTTATTGCTACAAGTCCATGCCATTTATCATTTGCTGAAAAATATCCATCCAACCTCTATGTCACTTTGCTACCAATGTGCACGAATATTTTTCTGTTGCAAATGCTAGATTGCAACTCTGAATTCTACGCATCAGGAACACCAAATTCGAGCCAACTTTTATAGAGAAGGTTCAATAATAAATGAATGGTCGGTAGCATATTCCAGTTGGAAAATTGACGAGAAGTGATTGGTTGAAGCTATTAAAGGATTTCAGACTTGTCCCACATGATTTGTTGGGATTATTCTGTCTCTGTTAGAACATGTTGTAATTCACTTAGACAGATCACAAACAACTTTCCCGAACTCTTTAATTTCTGTTATGTTTTTACTATTTCATGTAGCAACGGATTGAGAATATTTTATTCTCAAGCACATTGTCGTTACTCATATTTAAAACTATTTATCAATTGATAATTAGGGAGCATCCCCAATGAAAAATATTTCTCCTTCAGTTCTACCAAATTTCAATCGCCTCCCCAACCAAGATCCTGATACCTTCCCCTTTGAGTTCGACATCTTGTGTAGAAGCTACAACTATACTTTGGATGTCTTAGAAGTTGATGTTATTCCCTGCCACCTTAAAGAACACAACACTTCGCTGGTTCATGTGTCTTGGAAGAAGTACCATCCATACTTGGGATGAAATGAGACAAGCATTTTTAAATAAATATCAAGACTAATGCTAGGCTTGAGACTTATGAGAAGATATATTTAAGATGACCCATATAGAGGAGGAGAGTTTAGAAGACTACGTGGAAAGGTTCCAATATAACTTGCAAAGGTCAAAACGAGGTCAACTTCTTAAAGACACTTTGTGAACTATCTTGATAAGGGGTTCAATTCGAGATGAATGTTTGGATATTTTGAATTTGGTGGGAGGAGGGGATATTTTCCAATTGAGTTTTGATGACATATGTGAGTTATGAAAGGAGTATTCACATGGAATCTCAAAACATGGGAGAATTCCTTGATACATTTTTGCTAGAATTACAAAATTAGTTGGAGGAGGGGTCATTCGAGATGAAATTGGTAATCTTCTAGATAATTTTAAGACATATATTATCAGTTCTCTAAGTTCACAATTTGATATGTTGCAGGTTAAAAGGAAGCTGGAGGAGGAAGAATGAGAACTATCTATCTTTTGCTCCAAATGCAGAAAAAAACATCCCTTGAGGGATTTCCCATTGAACAACATTGAAGTTTGCGGAATTTGTGAGCAAAAACATGCTACTACTAGCTTCCCTTCTCTGCTATGAATAAAATATGTGTACCAAGGGGCAAATGAAGAAGCATAGCATATTTGCTTCATTTCTAAAAAAATGACCTTGGTAGCTAAGACCTCTAGGTATGACTCACAACCCTTCACAATTTTTCAATACTTATTGGACTAATCAAGAACTACAATATCCTTCTCCCCCCTAGTATTCATGGACACCTCAACTAAACCAAGGATATCAATGGACACAAGGTTAGTGGAGCTCTCCCGATGGAACCCAACAACAATCAACTCCACAATTTCCACAACAACAACAAATCCAATTTCTACAACAAAAATTATAGTTGCCTGCTAGAAATCCTCCACCAAGGCCACAAATACCTACTCAACCAACTCCTAACCAAAATAATAAACCAACTCAATCCAATTACAACATTGAGTTGTCCAACTCTCCTACTTATGTTTATTTATTTATTTTTCTTCTGTCTGGCAAAATCGACGACTGGGTCGGGCTCGTACTCGCGTGACATAGGGTTGATTCCGACCGCTACCACTATAACCTCCAGGTGTTCTACAGTTCCCACTACACAACACACAAGATAGGGCGAGGGTTTCAAACTTGTAACATCACATAACAAACTTCCTTTACATTTCCACTATTTCCAATTGCTCTTCACCCCCGAGGGAATTTAACTCTCCTACTTATGTTATCCCCATGTAGAATGTTAATATATCCATCTGATATCAGGGAGAATCCTCAATAACACAACTTCTCCAATCATCACAGAGGATGATGTTGAGGACAACTTGATACGAAACAATTATGTAGAAAACCAACCTTCCACCGATCTACCAAATACACCACAAGCCACCTCCCTAGGAAACTTGAAACAACCACAACTCATAGGCATGCAAAATCATCCCTATCCAAAGAGGTTAAATTTAGATAAACCTTTGGCTCAACTTGAGTTTGAGTTTCTTAGGGAGTTGAAAAATGTGTGTCAAGATCTCACTTTTTCAAGAAATCAACAAGTACTTATTTATGCTAAAGTTGTCCGTGAAGATTGCCTAAAGAATCTTGGTAGAAAGAAAACATATCCTCCTACTATGCATGTTATTGGTCAACTAGCTGATCTTATGCTTGGAAAAAGATTTATTGCAAATATGTAGACCCAAGCAACTCTATTGTTGATGTTCACATTAACAATACATGCATTCCCAATATTTGATCGATTTAGGGGCTGCCATAAATGTAATGACCAAAGATACCAGAGCATCTTAAATGATCCAACTTATGACAAACTCCTACATCCCTTCAACTAGCTAACCAATCTACCGTCAAACTTAAAGGAATCCTAGAAGACATTGTGGTCGATATAGAGTCCTGAGAGTACCCAACTGATTTCATTGTCTTGCAACCAAAATTCACTCTTGGGGGTTATCCCTTAATTCTAGGAAGGCCATGGATAACCACTATTGATGCTTAGATTGGTTGTAGATTATGAGATATGACTATCTCTCAAGGAAACTCCACTAAGAAACTCACCTTATACCCTTATGCCAAGCCAAGCACTGATTCTGACTCACCGATTTGGATATGCAATGAAGGTAGTGATAAAGAGAATTCCTTGCAAATACTTACTCTTGATTAGATGATCCTTTATAGGGAAGATATTGAAGATGAAATTATCAATAAATTTATTATATATCCCAGTTCATTTGAACAACCATCCTCTATATTCTTCAAATACATTTTGGATCAGAAAATTCAAGAAATTTATTCAATCATTGATCTCTCTTCATAGTCAGACTGTATGCCTTACCCATTTTTCTCCATAGAATAAAATTCCACTACAACTGTAGAGATCAACCCTGACAAAACTTTGAATATCAATGGTAGGCTAGATGCTTTATAGAAGGAACAATCAATCTCACTATTACATGAATATAGTGGTGCTTTTGCATGAGATTACATTGATATGCAAGTGATCCATCCTTATCTATGCACTCACCATATTTACATAAACTATGAATCCCCCCATCCAACAACCCCAATGATGTATGGACATTTTTCTACTTGAGATAGTGAAAGGTGAATTACAAAAATTACTTAACATCAACTTCATCTATCCTATTTTCAATAGTCTGTGGGTATCACCACTAGTGATTGCTCCTAAAAATAATGGAAAGTGGTGGATCTGTGTTGATTATTGTGAAATAAAAAAGGCCACTTCAAAAGATTATTTTCCTCTTCCCTTCATAGATCAAGTGTTGGACACATTAGCAGGGAAACAATACATTTCTTTCCTTGATGGGTTTAGAGGATACACTCAAATATGCATTGCCCCTGGGGATCAAGACAAGACAAATTTCATCTACCCATGGGGAAACTTTTCTTATTGAGTCCTTCCCTTTGTTCTTTGTATTGCACTCGCCACTTTTCAATGTTCTATTCTTGGAATATTTTCCGACTTGATCCATGATTGTGTATAAGTATATATGGACAACTTAACTGTTTTTGGGAAGACATTTGAAGAAGCTTTGACTAATTTGAGTAAAGTGATTAAAAGGTGTCAAGAAAAAAATCTCTCACTTAGCAATGAAAAATCTATTTACTACTAACCGAAGCGATTGTTCTTGAGCATCGTGTTTCTCCTGCAGGCATAAAAGTGGATCCCACAAAAATAGAGGTAACATCCAAACTTCCCATACCAAAAAGTTAAAAAGATGTTTGCAGTTTTCTAGGACATGTTGGCTATTATCGTAGGTTTATTGAAAATTTCACTAAGTTAACATCTCCTTTGTTTATTTTAATTAAAAAATACTTAGAATTCTATTGGAATAACCAATGTCATATTACTTTTGAAGCCTTAAAGGAAAATTTGTATGTCACACTTGTGTTAAGGGGGTCAGATTGGTCCCTACCATTTCACATTTCTACAAATTATTTTGATGTAATACCCCTAGGCTGAACCCCGATTGTAAATGTACATATGCTTTAAAGGCTAGTGAGCTAGGATGTTTTGGGCCAAAGTGCCTTTGTGTATATATATATATATACACAAAGGCACTCTGGCCCAAAACATCACTAGCGATCATAGCGATCATAGAAAATGGAATATGTAATCACACTCAATTATGTTAATAAAATACATCACTATTGCAGACTAAGTCAGATGAAATCATATGGGGGGCTAGGACTCCACGAGACAGAAAGGGGGCTAGGGCTTGAGAGGAAAAGGGGCTAAGTCAAGGGGAATTAGTCCAAGTAATAAAATAATATTATTCCTAAGTCATAATATTTATGACATAATTTTATCCTAAGTACTTAAGGGAAGGGAAAAAATTACCAAGTGGAGTGAAAGGAAATTCCTAGAGTGACAAGTGTCAAGATAGGAACATCCAATTATAATGTGGGGAACTTAGTGTAATTCCCATCATTAATTCCATGATTCATTCAATCATTTGATTCCATCATCAGTACCTTTGATGGGAGGGATAGTCGTGAGCCAATTGAGTACCCAAACAAGAAAATAATTCATTCCAAAAATTTCCAGTGAAAGTTGGATCTCTGTCACTTACAATAATCTTGGGGACTCCATGTAGCTTTTGATTTGTTTCCATGAATGATACAACTACTATAATTGATTTTAAAGGATGAGAAAGAGAGAAAAAATATGCATACATTGTTCAATCAATCCAATACTACCATGATGACATTCTTTCCTTGATATTTGGGTAAACTTGTTATAAAATCCATTGAAACTTATTCATAACGTTGACTCGGCATAGCTAATGGTTGTAAGAGAGATGGAATCTTGGTTGTCTCTCCCTTATTTTGTTGGTATACCACACATTCAGACACAAACTTTTAAACATCAGTTTTAAGACATTCCTATAAAAAATCCTTCTCGATCCTGTGGTATGTTTTCAAGATTCATGAATGTCCTTCTATAGTAGAAGTGTGCAATTTCAGAATGACCTTTTATTTGAGTTGGGAATTATTACATAAATATAGGCGATCATGATACCATACAAAATTATTCTTCCATACAAAATTATGTAATGAATTGGGGTCCTCCTATAGTTGTTGAATGATCTTGCATACCTCTTGATCTCACCTCCATTCTATCCTTGCTTCTTCGACCCAATAAGATTGCATAATATAAATAACACATAGTGAACCTTCTGTTTCTTCTTCTTTCCTTGAAAAGGCATTTTCCACAACATTATGTTTTCCTTTTTTGTAGATAATATAAAAGTCATAACCTAACATCTTTGTAACCCATTTTCGTTGCTATTACGAAGATAATCATTTATCTAAGAGGTAATTCAAACAATAATGATACATTTTTACTTTTAAGTGTCTTCCTATTAGGTAAGGGCGTCATTTATTAACTGCATGTAGTATGACCAACATTTATTTTTCATAATGGGTTTGAGTAAGTTTTTTCCTTTAAGTTGGCTTCTTTCGAAGGAAAGGGGCCTTCCTTCTTGCATTATAACGACACCAATGCCATGGCTAGAGGCATCACACTCCATAATAAATGTTTTTGTGAAGTTAGGTGTGGCCATGACAAGAGTTGTACACAACCTCCTTACATTTTTCAAAATATTTTGTTTTTGCTTGAGTCCAATAAAATGCTTTCCTTCTTTAATAATGTTGTTATAGGTGTTGTTATTTTATCATAGTTCTTGACAAACTTACTGTAATAACCTTGTCAATCCTAAGAATCCTCCTATTTTCTTCAAGGTTTTGGGAATTAGCCATTCCCTCATAGCTTCAATTTTGTTAGGGTCCACTTTTACAACTTCATGAGATACAATATGACCCAAATATTCCATTTCTTGAACCCCAAAGGAACACTTGGAAGTCTTTGCTTAAATTTGTCTCTCTTCTAATAGTTGTAATACTCTGTCAACATGTTGTACATGCTCTTTCCAATATTTGTTGTAGATTAGTATGTCATAAAAAAATACCAACACAAGTTTTCTAAGGAAGGGCTTGAAAATAGAATTCATCAAGATTTGAAATGTTGAAGGTGCATTAGTAAATCCAAATGGCATAACAAAAAATTCATAAGGACCTTCATGTGTTCTAAAGGTTGTTTTGGGAATGTCTTCATGCCTCATTCTGATTTGATGATATCCCAAATGAAGATCCAACTTAGTAAATAAAATTGCTCCGTGCAATTCATCTAATAATTCATAAATGCCAATGTTACAAAAAACTAAGTCCTATGGATAAGGGTTAGGGCCACAATAGAGAAGTGCCCTAAAATACCACTCTCAGACTCAAATTGGGTAGTTAATTAAAATTAACTACTTGTAATAACTAACTTTCATAAGATAGAAAATAGAACATACCCGTAATCCAACATTTGATGTCTATCCCGCTCAATAAATTTCGCTCCAGGACTCTTGCACAACAATCCTTTGAAAACTCCTGCAAACAAAGAGACAAGAAATTGCAAATAGGTAGTTATCTGCTAACTAGCTAGACATGATCATTTCAATTTGCATAATAGATTAAAAAAAGATATAAATAATCTCATTAAAAGAATGAATAAACAAATAGAACTCGACGAGAACGAGCGATCTTTTATTAACAACAACATAGAAGTTGGTTACAATTTGTAACTGCTTGGCACGGTCCCGAAACTCGGCTCCAAGTTACTCCACCCAAGGCCAGAGATGATAAGCACAATCTCCAAGGATTTGTGTTCCAACAGGTCCAAGGAAGCAATGTCTTTCTTTCTAACAAGATAGAGAGAACACAAATTATGAAAACAAGGGTTTTCAGAGGGGAAGGACAATCTCAGAAGCAAGGGGAAAATGAGACTTGCAGGGCTATAATGAAAATGGTAGCATAATGATCCATTTCTTTGTTATCTTTTTCTTCCATCCCAAGGCTCTAATTTATACTCCCTTTTGACAGTTGGAGTAGTTATGAATGAGCTACAAGAGGTCGAGAACCTAGGGAACTCATCAACTCCGCCTGAAATATTGGGATTTATTATTATTTTGAACCAAGTAAACATGTATGCACGTTACTAACTAGAAAGACGCGTATGTACACGAGTTTTTTTAAGGAGAGTTGTGTACATCAAGAAAAATGGGATTTTTAAAGTATTTTTTGGGAGGAAAAGGGGGATTTTGGTCTTGCAAGTAGGAAAAGGGATGAAACTAAGGCCAATGAGTCATCATGAACATCTGTGGTGTCAAATGATGCTATAAAAGACATGAATAGGAAACTTATTTTTGATGGTCATTTTGTTGAGTGGTCTATAATTTGGACACATATGCTAAGAACCATAATATTTTGCAACCATCACCACAAGTTGATCCAGATTATTTTTGGCACGAAATGAGAGCGGAGATATAACACCGAAATATTTAGAGATATTGCAAGAGAGACAACAATATAATAGAGATATAGTGAAAATATAACAAGAGTCATAGATATACAGTAATACACGATTTCTATTAATGAAATAAATGTACAGAGATTGTAAAAGTACAGAGTGAAAGACTCGCTAGAATGGTGGTAGCTTATCTCTGAGAAGAGATGTGACG
>ML844760.1:8035-28560 GCA_009831015.1 Picea engelmannii | reverse complement strand
GCTATAAAGCATAAACTGGTATCAATTCCAAGTCTTCATACTAGAACTCATATGTTGAACCTCAATGAAGAACTGCCTGAAAAACCACCAATCTAGATGTTGAATATGTTCATTTGAAATGAACTGGAAGAGAGCTGAGATATGGAAGTGAACAACTGCAATATTTGAGCATTCCCTGATTGCTTGACAATTTGATCATTTTTCCAAGTATTTTAGCTAGAAGAATCTAATGTCTTCTGCTAATTGGTGAACATGTAGTATCACTACTCTACTATCAGTGTATCACTGAAAGTGCTCTCTGAATATGTGGTTTGGGATAACCACTAACCAATTGATGCCATGTATCTGATGGTTTTTGGATAACCACTAACCAATCTTGACACTTTTAGGTGTCCATCAACATCCCAATGTATAATGTGTATGATTTAATTGCAAGTTATTGAACCATAATCCTATCAAAGCCTTCCATCTCTGGAAAATCTCACAATGTAATCATGTGAGCCATGATGCATGCAAATTGTTTACTTAATGTAAAATCAAATCTGATGAGAGAGAACCAAGAGAAGTGAGTCAGCTTCTAGTCTGACACATCCTTGAAAATGCCTGACTACTCAATCAAATTCCAAGCTACAATGCAGAAGGATCCTCTTGTCTTCTACTAGGTCAAATGACCATCTATGTGAGCCAAATGTTCACATCATTGCTCTCAAAATCAAAATCTGTATGATTCAACTTAAACTTATTGAACCATAATTCTGCCAAAGTCTGTCATCTGCAGACCACAGTTGCCCATTTGGAAAATTTCATGCCCATATGGCATACTTGATGTTTGTTGTTGTCGAAACTTTCTGTCTAACAACCATCTTCAATTCCATCATCAATTCCCCCCTTTGTCATCTGAAAGGAGAGACCATAAGTGGTTTCATGAACTATCTTCACTGGAATTTGAACTCCCCCCCTTAAGCTGCATGAGAATTACATCATTGTACTTCCCCCTTCTAGGATCAAGAGAGTACCATACTTATTCCATTTGAGTAGAACACAAAGTGGGCATGCAGAAAAAACCACATGTTATCTCATCCCATGAGGGCCATGCTCGAAAGCTATGCCATAAGGGGACCACTTATGTGAGGTACAAAAATGTTATGTGAAACAAGATTGGTCTTTACTCGAGATTGAATTCTATGGTAAGACTTATATAATCGCTTGGTTGTTGATGACCATTGCCAAGGATCAATCCAGTCATAGTGAATCTTCAATCTTGTAGGTTTCTTCAATGTTGAACATATGTTTGAAGAATGGTTATGCTTGCCACAATGCTGGCAATGATGGAGTTCAAAACACTGATTCTCCTTGTGACCAACTCGATTACAATGTTGGCACTTATCATTCTGATGTTGAACTTGAATAGGTGAAGTTGAAGCTTCTTGAAGGAATCCAGCACTTTGGAACTTGATTGGTCTGGAATAATCAGGAATATGAAAGGAAACTTCCTTTTCATATCCAAGTCTTGTTCTATTCTTGTTGTAGATGATTTCTTCCCAAGGTTTGATGATGGGCTTGGAAAGAGTATTATGAACCTATTGCTTTGAAATCTGTGGAAGTGGATTTACTGCATGTTGATGCATCATTGAAAGGTTTTCTTTACTAAAATCAAAAGAAAACTCTTGAAATGTAGGTTCATGAATAGATTCAACTTCATCTAAAACGGATTATGAAGTTGTATCACTGTGTTGTTCCTTCAATGGTTGTTGATTAAAAACTTCATCATCATCATCTTTATCATCATCATCATTATCATCATAGAGAGGGTTGTTCTAAACAAAAACTAGTTTAGAACAATTCACTGGCTGTTGATTTTTGAGATCAATCAACTCATCATTCAATAGTTGGGATAGAGATTGAAGAAGTCTAACTTTAGCTTGTATCACTTGCAAACAAGTTAGCATTGATTAAAGAGTTTGTTTGTTTAATGTCATTGTGTTGTCTTCAGTGGTGTTTATTAGAGTGTTTAGTAACTCTAATAATTCATGACTTTGCTCCATTTGAACACGCTCGCTTGAACTTCTCGTTCACTTGCTCTTCTCGCTCACTTGAATTTGTTTCTCGCTTTCTATTCACTCTCACTTGAAATTTCCTTTCTTGAACTTGCTTCCAGGAAGTTGAGGATGTCGGTTACCACCGAAAATGCATCCCAAAGTAGTGATGTTTACAATGATTTTAGTTAAAGTACACAACCTTGTCAATTTCGACTCAAAATTACAATGAATCTTGGGTGTCGGGCTCAACCGAGAATGCACCCAATTACAAATTCAAATTCACTTGATTTATAAACACAAGTAAACTTACCAAATGACTATTTGAAAGTTACAATAAATCATGATTCTTAAGTTGAATTAATCTTCAAATTTGAATGTGTTTTGGAGCTTTAGAGTCCAGTCCACCTTTGATGTGTTGCACCTTTCATTAATGAGTTACACCTTTCATTAATTTCTTGATTGGCATGAATTTATGCTTGTATGTTGCGTTAAATGATGAATTGAAAGTATGATTATGTCAACACTAGACATAATAACATAAAGATTCCATGAAAATCTTACCATCACACACAACACAAAGTGTACCTAAGATCCCCTTATTCAATTCTGGGCGGATCTAGGACACAGAGAAAAAAAGACTTGATTTTATTATGGGCTCCCTTGTGATCACATACAATGGGAAGGCTACAATGTACTTTCTCCTTCGCAATGCTTTGACAAGGCTTCCAATTCATAAGATTTCACTTATGCTCTCAAAGGCTTAAGAAAACAATAAATTTCTTCTCAAATGAGTGTCTTACAACCTCCCATACAAATCTCAATTCATCAATTACTTGACAAATTATTATAGCTCTCTTAAAAAATGAACATCTCTCACTTTTATCCCTGCTTAAACTTCTTTCATAAACTTGATGACACATGCCTGGTACCAGTTACCCTTTTTACATGGACATCCAATCTGGGTGTATTCACATTCAAAATTCAATTCATTCCAATATGATCCACCACACTTCATATATTCACCCATGATCTTCTCATATTCATTGAATAAAATAATAGAAACCTCACCACTCATTCTTATACATTCCACTCTACTCTTTCATTATTCATGTTTACATTTTCATTTCCATAGATTTTCTTACCAACAATTGATGCATCCTATAATCATATATAAATTCCGAACTTTACCATGGCTAATCTCACTATAACCTGGGCATATTTCAAAGTCCACATGCACACTAAACCCGATTGCGTAGTGATTTCCCTTGATGTTGGCCAGATTTCCTGGAGCGACTTTCTTTCATCATGGATATGTATCCAAAGCACGAGTTCTCACCAATGAAAATTTGACCATTCAAGATATCTTTTAAATTTTCTCACCAATGAAAATTTGATTGAATAACCGAGCAAAGAAAAATGACATATGTCGCTCTAAGATTTTTCTTCAGCAGGCAGGAATCGCGGTGTTCAAGGGTATTGTTGAAGAAGGGAAATCACTGGTTCATAGAAACATTTCATTGAAGGGTGCTTCGAGGTTAAGCTGAGCAGTGACGAAGCATTCCATACTCGCAACAACATAATGAAGGTTTCAGATCCCGGGCTAAAATTCGGACCAATTCGGATCTCTCCTTCACTTGCAGCAATAATGACCCTCTATGCCTTCTTCATGATTTTACTTTCTTGTACACAGATCTATCCCAAATGGACGCCCTTACCGTGCAGATCTGTTTGACAACACTCCTCCTTCAACAATGTTTCTCTCTTGACGGTGTAGAAATGATATGACGGTGGCTCTTGTAATCTCTACAATGATATGGCAATGCTTTAACCAGATGATGGTCCTCGATGCCTTCAACATCATGGATTCTAGATCTAGAATGATTCTTCATAACGAGTTTAGCAATCCAATAGATCTGATGTATCATGTCCTTTTCCAATCAAACAGTTCCCATTCCTGGAGTAAAGACTCAGATGAAGATGGAAGATAGCGCTGAGTAGCTCTTTGTCAAGATTAATTCATGGAGGGCGCACACTGACATTGAGGGACTAAAATCACTTTGGTGGTGGTGACCGCTTCAAAATAATTTGCACCATTGGTATCAGTAGCAGTGGTTGGGGTATTTTATGTAAATCCTCATCTACTTTCTATTGCTTCGCTTCCTCCTACTCTTGCATAGAGAATCGATGGTCTCAGCAGAGAACACAACGCTCGACGGCCCAGTGAGCACATGTCATTGGCATCTCCATTTTCTTTAATGGATCCATTTCTTCTTCCTCCAAGTCTCTCTGTAGTTGGTCTCCCGCGCTGACAATATGGATCAATCCTCCTCCTGAAAACCTGCAAAAGTTTCAAGCGGTCAAACTCCTGCCCACCAGATCTTGTTATGGTCAGCTCGAAGAAGCCAAACGCGCTATAAATGATCTTGAAACTCAATTGGAGCCAATACAGGTAAGAAATTATGGCGAAAAACTTTGGATTCCGTATAATTCAGAGACGAAGGCAAATATAAAGAACCAGCAAGGGCTGTATCGATGCTTTTATGGCTTTTGGGAAGGGGATTCGATCCGACGACTTGGGCTAGCGAAGATCGAATTGCAGACCTAAACTGCAGACCTACCTCCATGAGAATTGGTACTCAATTACAAAGAACATTCATACAACCAACTCCTCGAATGATTGTTCCACCAACAAGAAAAGGATTTATTTCAAGTACAACAGGTTTGTATTGGCCATAGCAAGGAAGTGCACCAACGATAAACAATTTGCAAACAAAATTTGTTCACACAAATTGTTTGCGGACACTCATCATAGACCAAACAAATACATATCTACAAATTTAATTGAACATGTATATTGGTTGACAATGATTTGCAAATATTCTAAAAGAAGATGCAAATTGCAATCATACCTAGGAGGCCACTTGAGTTAAATATTGATGATATCCTTATTCTCTTTTCCATTACGCGTTCAAGATTTAATTTCTCACCATCCAACCCTTCATGAAATTATCGAGCCTCTCATGGAACACTACCATGGATATCAAGACTACCCGTCCCTTAATAACTATATTTGCTTTGATACCAATTGATAAATTAGAAACATGAACAAAATTGATAAATCAGAAACAAGAACAACAACATGACGGAAAAGGCTCACTAGCCAACACAATTGTATTCACTCCAATGTTACATATTTATAGTACAATGGGTGATGCCACCTCATAGAGAGGTTTTATCTAGATCCTAAAATCATGCATGATGATTAGGCTAGGCAATCATAACTAACTCATTAGTCATCACTTGAGGATATATTACTAATATCCTAAATGAATAATACAAATATAGGTGACAATTTAGACTTAGTGATTGGTAAAGGTAATCCATAGGCTAACAATAAATATCAAACATTGTAATATTAAATATTAAATCCAATCCCTTTCAGAGTGTGGTCGTTGGGGAAAACAGAAGAGGATAATTATTCAGAGTACGATGGAATATGGTGTTATAAATACTAAGCATTATAATATTAAATATTAAATCCAATCCATTTCGGAGCTTGGTCATTGGAGAAACGAGACGGGCACGCATGATTTGAGTGTGAAGAGCTCAGAGTGTGATGACCTGTGTGTTATAAAGTTATATGTATATATATTTATAATATTAAACACTTCCCTTTTTATAGCTTGGCCGTCAGAGAAAAGAGAAAGGAGCACATGACTTGAGCATGAAGAATTCAGGGTCTAAATGCCAAGGTATTACTATATTAATATTAATATTGATTTCCCTCCACATCAATATTTGAAGGTAATGCATGAATGGAATGAAAAGGTTTTGAACCTCATAAGTCATTCTTTCTTTTTCATTACTCTGCACTTATATTTTTCTAAGTATGTTTCTCTCCCATAATTTTCATTGTCATGTCTTACCTCCATGACTTATGCTTTTTCTACACTTTTGTCATTTTGTTATATTCGTGGGTTGGCGGACTTGTAGACTCACATTCTATCACTTTTCTTCTTTGAACCTTTTTTCCACACTTAGTTTATTTTTCACTCGTGGACTTGGGGACTCGTGTACTCACAATCTCTTTTCTTTTGTATCTCCCATCTTCAAAATTCCATCCGACAAGTATCCATACTTAGCCATTTTTCTTGTCACGATGAACTCACACTCTCATTTGATTTCCTCCACTCTGATTCTCCGTCATGACGTGTCCTTTCTCTTTCATAGTTCTTGAGTCATATTAAATGCTAATCCTATGAACTCAACTGCTAAAATTAAATTCTGAAAAGGTTGTTATTATTGATGTTTCTATCGAGGAAAAATCACATTTATTTCAGGTTAATGATATTATCAAGGATATAAAGTAAACATTATTTCATTGTTCTAAGTGGTATTATGGAGAAAGTCTATCAACCTGCTGAAGATGGCTGGAAAAATACAACACTTCTATAGGGATACCTTGAATCTATTCACCAGAGAAGATCACAAATACCACTAGTTGAGGTCATATTGGTATTGTTCAACATTACTAGATAAAGATAATTATAAGGTTTGGACATCAGGAATAGATCTTGCAGGTTGTGTCCCCTAGGTTTTCAAGTACAAAGATATTGTCATTGGTGTATTGATAAATTTGTCTTGGACAGAAGAACAATTCCATTACAAAGCGAATCCCATGTTTCATTATCGCCTTCAGTATTCAAAAAAATGTTTAAACTACCAAAGTTGAACTTAACGTACAAAGGATAACAAGCCAAAAAATTTCTTAGAGGGAAAAATAATGGAATGGAGCTCCTACAGGAACATTTACAAGATCTTATTGCAACGTTGGAAGACTTATCCAGAATTTAGGTTAGTTATTTAAAGGACCCTTATCGAGAAATTTATTGGTTATTTACTAGAGTTATCGGTCAGGATTCTACGAAAACTATTCCTCGACTAGAAAATCTCAATGAAGAAGATAAAGATGTCATTAGGCAAGATTGCGCCATGGTCCTTAGGAATGAAAAACCACCTAAAAATAACATTAGCAAAAAGGACCAAGAAGCTATTAAAAACCCAAGAAACAATGAAAACATTGTAATTCTTAAAGCTGATAAAGGAGGGGCTATAATAGTCATGAACAAAACAGACTACAACACCAAAATGATGGAGCATCTCACCACCACTGGTAGTTACAAGAAGCTAGACAACAACCCTATATCCATGGTCATCAAAGAAGTTAAGAAGGCCATTAAAGTCTCCAACCTCGATGAATGGATGAAAAAACGATTAACTCCAAGCTGTCAAATTACCCCTAGAATTTATGGCCTCCCTAAGATCCACAAGGAAGGAACCCCTCTAAGACCAATCATCAACACAATCGGTTCCCCAACCTATGAACTAGCCAGATATGTGGCAAGAATCCTAAGACCACTAGTCGGCAAAACAGACTCATACATTAAGGATTCAAGAGACTTTGTGGAACTCATAAAAGAGGAGAAAATTGATTCAAAGGATATGCTCATCAGCTTTGATGTAGTGTCACTTTTTACTAAGATCCCGTTGAATGAGGCCATTCAAGTCATAAAGGAGGTAGCAGACCCGCAAACAACTAGACTAGAAGAAGTGTGTCTTAAATCAACTTTCTTCAGCTTCCAAGGAGAGTTTTTCGAACAAACAAGTGGAGTAGCCATGGGATCCCCTTTATCCCCAATTGTAGCCAACCTCTACATGGAAAAATTTGAGAAAAATGCCCTTGAAACATACCCCCTCAAACCATCCAGATGGAAAAGGTATGTGGATGACACCAACGTCATTTGGCCTCATGGAAAAGAAGAACTGGACAAATTCTTTGAGCACCTCAATGGGATTTCTGAAGACATAAAATTCACCATGGAACTAGAAGATAACAATAGCATACCCTTCCTAGATGTGCTTATAACTAGGAAACAGGATGGTACACTTGGGCACAGAGTTTTTAGAAAGAAAACTCACACAGACAGCTACCTTCACGCTGAATCCCACCACCACCCCTCCCAAAAAATGGGGGTTCTCAACACTATGGCCACAAGGGCAACAAGAATTTATGACAAGGAACATCTCAAAGAAGAAATAGACCACTTAACTAAGGTCTTCAAGAACATTGGATATAGAGATAGAGACATCAAGAAGGCAATGGATAAGAAAGAAAGGAGGACTCATATACAGAATGATCAAACCTCAAACAATAGTGCCTTTCTTCCCTACATTCGAGGTGTCACAGACAAGATTGCCAAGGTTTTAAGAAGAAAAGAAATTATGACCTCTTTCAAACCCCTAATCACTATCAGACAAAGAATGAAGTCTGTAAAGGACCCTACAGACAACCGACAAGAGAAAGGCATCTACAAAGTGTCATGTTCATGTGGGAAATGTTACATTGGTGAAACTGGACGATCATTCCAGGTAAGGATTAAGGAACACGAAGAAGACATTAGAAAGGAACGTACCCATACCTCCGCCTTAGTAAAACATTCCCACAAAACCAAACATCATGTTTGCCTTGAGGATACCAAGATACTAGCAAAAGAGGGTCACTACTACAAAAGACGCTTAAGAGAAGCTATAGAAATAATCAAGCACCCCAACAACATGAACAGAGATGGGGGCCTAGAGGTGAGTAGCTTTTGGCACCCATTAATCAACCAATTAAAGGAACATCCTGGGACAAATCAGGTATGACACCGACCTTTTCTTTCCCACTTGTTTTGGTTTAAATTGAATAGGTTTAGGGGTCCAGTCCTATTTCTTATTTAAAAACTTGTCACTACACACTTTATTAATTAAACCCTAATCCTTTACACACCCTAATACCCTCAACATTCTAACCTACAAACTCATATTAAAAAACACTATCAATTATGCTTAAATAAAAAATCTAAATAAGTAATGAAACCTAGAATTCACTACTAACCTAAAAAAAAATTCTCTTTACACTTATTAATTTAAACCCTAATCCTTTTACAAACCCTAGTACCCTCACTAGATATTATTACCACTAACTTATAACACTATCATTTCTATTAACTTAATAAAACTAAAACCAGAACCAAGTGCTTAACTAAAATAACTAAATAGGTAATCCTTAATATTAATACACATATGTTATCCTATGTTATTAAGATAAACCACTAATAACCCCACTACAATTACACTAACACTACTAAATAATTAATTAAAAGTGAAACCTAATTAACTAAAACCCTAAAAACAAATAAATAACTAAAAGAAAACCACTATTATTAAATAACTAAGTAAGAGCAAAACCTAACAAATTACCTAAAACCCTAAACAAATAATTTAAAGCCTCGTTTAACCTAGTTTTATACTTATACACACTAGCTATTATTCGCAAAACCCTGATTTAAATTCCATTAATATTAAATCTCATTAATATTAAATTATATTCTGAAAATAAAGACAGCTGACTCAATTAAATAACTTTTAATTGTCCTGCATTTATAGTATTAATTGATGACGATCAGCTAGCTCTAACTTGATGATTAGTCCTGATGATGAATCCTGATTTGGATTCGAAACGTCGACGACGAAATGATACCAACTGTGGATTATCCGGAAAACATATGCGAAACTCCTCACCATAGAAACTTAAAAAGAACTAGAACTATATATTTTACATTTTACAGTTCATGAGAATGTTGTCCTCAATTGGGATAAAATCATATCAAATGAAATTTCCGCACAGTTAATGAATTTCAGAAGTGAAAAAAAAATCTATATGTCATCTTATCTGATATTTTTTATCACACACTGTCATATTTTTAAAGGTTTGAGTGTTGGAAAAAGGGTAAACTAAAATTTGACCCCCTCACTATGTGGTACCAAGATCTCTAGAGGCATAAAATTATCCATTATTTTTATGAAGTTTACAAGGATTTTGTGACTTAATTTAAGAAATTTCTCTTTGGAGAAGATAATTCAAGGCTTTCATTGGAAGCATCCACCTTTTTGGATAAAAAGAGAATTCTGTAGAAAATGAATAACTACAACATCATTAGGATTTTTTGTTCTCATGAAAATCCCATATTTCTCCCTTATTATGTTCCGGACAAGTTATTTATCATAGATGTGGTGAGGAAGTATAAGTTTTGGTTTCATGCTTTTTATGAAAGAAGGAAAAAACAATTTATTCCTCTTGGGGACTTGGTGAAATTCTCTTGAGAGGAATTTCCAAAATTGATGAATATGCCTCTTACTTTAACTGGTTTAATTTGAAGTTTACAAAATAAATCAAAGGGTTTGACCCTAACCATCCTTTTTATAATCACATGGGATTAATTGGGCTTAGCCCCACATTGATCAATACACTTACATTTGGGGAGGAAGAGGGCAATAGTCATGGCCTTCCTGTTCATGGTGTTGATAAAAATTCTAGTGACATAGAGACAATTGTGAGCACTATAGAACATTATAAGAAAAGAGGGAAGCCATCAAGTGAAATAAACACTTAGTCAGTCGTTGCTTCTCACGTAAGTCTTTTTTCTAAAGTAAATGCTCAATCTGCAATGACCCAACAAAGAAAAACCTCAAGTAACAATTCAGGTGATGATGGAGAAAGAAATCCTCCTCAAGATATTTTAGAAAACCCACATAAATTAACAGTGAAAAGAAAAAGGGTTATTTCTCACCAAGAGGGAGAAGAAAACAATGCACCTAAAAATGATATTTTTCTTGATGATATCGATTTAGATGTTGATATTAAAAATATTCGGTTTCCAGATGAAGAAGTAGGTGCCCAAGAAAATGTACAATCTATTGCATTGGCTATTCAAGATGAAGTTTTCTCTTATGAAGAGACCTTTTTTCTATAGAACGTTTTATTTGATAGGTCTTCAAAGAAATTGACCTTTGAAAGAACCTCAAAGAATAAGATTTAGGAAAATCAGGGTCCACCATTGAACTAAAAACATGCTGTCGTCAAAATTATCCTCAATTCATAAGGTCACAAGGGATGCATTGGATGTTTCAATAATTAATATGAAAGAGTAAAATCTCAGGCTTAATGAGAGAGTCAAAGAATTGGAGGAAACTCTCATGTCCCCACCCATATTGGCTACCCCAGTTGCCATGATACAACCTGACATAAATCTTCAAGCAACTGCAAAATCAAATCTGAGAGTAACAGGAATTTCAAACTTAAGCATTGCTACTCGACACTTTGTTGAAGAGAATATAAATAAAAGAATGTCGCTTATTCTATATTTATGGGACTTGGAAAAAAAAAATTGCTCTCGGGCTCAAAATTCAAAACACTAAAGAATACTTAAATGTATATTTGAAGAATGATGAGGATTCTTCACAGATGGAGTTGTTATGTTTATAGGAAAAGTCTCAGAAATGATGGATCATAGAAGAAAAATAGAAGATTTTCCCTCCCACAACTATATGAAACAATTAAAGGCATGTTGGATTGAAATAATTAATACAATAAATGGGTTGTTAAATCAATTAAAAGAACTATCAAGGGAAAAGACTGAGGCATACTCAAACATTATTGGTTTATATATTGCATACATCACTATTGAAGTTTCAGATCCAAGCTTAATATCAAATTCAATGATAATGAGCAGAGAGAAATTTGAAGAGAAAGTCAAACATTTGAAGAAATCATCGATTGAAAAATTTGATAGTATGATTGAGTATACTTATGATGACATTGATAATTGGTTTGTTGAGTACACAAATAAAAATGAGGACATTGAGACTATATTGCAAAATTTATCTATTGACCATAAAGAAATTGAGAGTGAATTGTTAAATATCAAAGTAAAGCAAGAAGTGACTATTTCCCCATTAAGGGAATATAATCAAGAATGGTTAAACAAGTCTATAATCAAGATTTATGAATTTCCAATGGAATCAGTTACAACCAGACACTTAACTGCAACATGAAAAGATATAAAGGGCGCATCAACAAGAAAATGAAAGAGAGAGATTCCATCACAGTAATTCCATAATGATTTCATACTTTCTTCCTTGTCTTCTTTCCAGATCCTGTTGCTCATGCTCCACTCTATGTTCTTCTCTTCATCATATTTCTTGTAAATATTTTCATGGTCCATGGGATCCACAATCCCAGTCCATTAATGGACAAACTGATTTAAATTTCAAGTATTGTAACAAACATTATCATTTTTGAGAAATTCCAGAGAACTAAGTTAGGATTAGTTTTGAATGTATTTTATAACTCTGAGTTTTGAGTATAACATATTTGAAGTTGATCTATCAAAATATTATTTTGAGCTTAATAAGTAGTACTCTTTCAAAGTTCTCTTGTGTCATTGGACCATTTATTTTACTTTGAATGTGATCAGAATTCTCATTGAACTGTGATGGATGTGAAAATTTTATCATTTTCTATATTGTGTGGTGTTTGAGGTTCCTGGTCCATTTCTCAGGAATTCTCCATATATATATATATATATATATATATATATATATATATATATTTCATTGTTAAGTATTTTGAATTGTGTTGAGCCATAAAGAGTTGGATTCAGTCATTTGACAATATCCCATATTATTTTTGATATAAAATATTTAAAGAAAATCATAATCCAAAGAGGAGTACCACCTCTCAAAAAATGTAGGGGGATTCATATCTTCATGAGGTTTCCATTTCAGTCTTGACAAATTCAAACATCAACATTTTTGGAGACCATACTGGGGAATGATTATTAATATTGGTTTTAGACCAAAAATGCTTTTGATTTTTTCTCAACCTGATTATCCCCAATTAGAAATTGGATTGGGAAACGAAAGAAGTATTTTGAATCAATTATATAATCTTGCGTTGACAACAACCCAAAGTTGAGAATAATTAGAGAGATCTTGGAATACTCTTGTTCAATAATAAGAATGAGAAATCCTTAGAAGAAAAAGAAGATACAAGAGATAGAATCGAAGAGCTCAAGCACAAACTAGAAATTGAAGTTGGATGAGTATAAAGGGACACTAAATAGAAGTAGGAGTAAGAAGCTACAAGTCTTAGAAATTGAAGAACATTTGTTTGAAGAAAATAAGAGATATTCAAGAATGAGTGATAGGTAAGAAATATGTGAAGAAAGACACAAATAAATACGAGAAGAAAGATGTGAGGAAAGACGTGAAGGAAGGTATATAATCCCAAGGATAAGGGTAAGAGATTCTCGTCTAAACCTCCAAGGAGAACAACATGAGCTACCTATTCTTCCAAAGGGGACATTGAAGACAATCTCATGGGATGGAGAGTTTGACCCAAAAAGAAATGTAGATTTATTCTTGCATGTTTGTGATTTCCATCTTATTGAATATGATGATGTAATGGTAATATTATTTCTCCAAACATTGGTCGGTCAAGATTATTAATGGTACACATAATTTCCTACAAGATCGATTGGATCATTTGATGATCTTGAAAGAATGTTTTTGAATATGTTTTCTCCTCCAATTTCTTACCATACTCTTCTCACATACTTTACTCAATTTTTTCTGAGAAAAAATGAAAAAATTCAAGATTTAATTTGAGATTCAATAAAACATTGAACAAAACACCAAAAGTGAAAAGGCCAAATTCTCTGGTAGTACTTGGTTTTTATAAGAATGCCATTCTTACAAATGTAAAGTTTTCTATTAGAGTCTCTCAAATTGAAACCCTGAAGGAAGCATTTGGAAAAGACATAGATATGGAAAAAATCATGCTTGAAACAAGAGTTAACCTTGATATTATTCTTGGAAAAGTACAAATACAAATAGATAATTTGGTCATTTCTGATCAAGGGGCATCAAGCTCAAAGAAGAATGAGGATAAAAAAACATGCCATCTCGGAAATCAAGGATAAAAAGGAGTTTTTTTCAAAGGGACCATACCAAATGTAAAAATTGAACTTGTTGCAGCACAAGAGAGAAACAAGAAGATGGAGATTGCACAAATGAACAATACTATTTGGAAAATGCAGAATGAAATAACTAGATTGAGAAGAAATGAAAATTATGTGCCTGATTCAAGGATGTTAGTTCCATAACAAAGAATAAATCATGCTCAAGAACAGAGGACAAGAATCGATAATACAAATGATCAGCAGAGACAGAGAATCCCAAGGGAACCTAATCCCAATGCAATAATGCTTGAAGAAGCTTATGATGAAAAAGTTATTGAGCAAGAGGCTAACTATATTCAAGAAGAAATTATTGAATCTATATAGACAGGTGGATGCAAGACATCCATGTACATATTTGAATAAAATGAAGAAAATAATATCTCGCAATACAATGTTGTCCAAACACGCTCACAATCAAATAAATCCAAACCAAAGGAAAATACAGAAAAAGAAAAAGAAAAAGAGAAGAAAATCAAGTGAGAAACAAAGAATTGTAAATACTCCTAAGATGATGTATAATGTGGTCGATGATCTTAGTAAATTGAGAATCATTCTACCCTTCATGGATGTGGTAAAAATTTCGTAGTAAAGAGAAAATATTCTCAAACTTTTAGATGATCCAGGAAGAAGAATGGAAGTTGTTATTGAAAATCCAAGGCAGAATCAGACCATATCAAGTGTCAAGTTGAGAGGCGAAGTTCCACCCTTTTATATCTCGATTGAAAATCATGATGTTGTGCTTCACAATTGTTTGATAGATTCAGGAGCGACAAATAATATCATGCCTCCGGAAGTAATGGAAGCACTCGGTATGATCTATACCAAATATTATGAAAAAAACGAAAGCATAAAATTCCTTGATTTCTCCATAGGCTAGTACTTTTCACCATTTTCACTATCATAGTGGTTGACCTTCCCCCGGCGTATGGAGTAGTCCTTGGAAGAGATTGGTGTTCAATGATCGGTGGTTACATAATGAATGATGGTAGTTGCATGATGCTGAACAAAGATGGGACAATGTTGAAAGTTCTCCGTGAGCCTAGAAAACCATTTTCATTTAAAAAGAAAGAGAATGAAATGATGCAATATTATATAGACACATGTATTGGAAATTATGATATACTTGATTTGGAGTAGTTAGAAAGCTTGAAACAAGAATATAATTCTTTTACTGGATATTGGAGAATGTCATTTGATGGTGAATGCTTAAGCTCAAGGAGCGGGCTTGGAATTGTACTTAAAAGTCCCGATAAAGTCATATATCCACATGTTATCAGATTGGAATTTCCATGTACCAAAAATGATGTAGAGTATGAAGCACTAATTAAAGGGATGATTCTAGCATTGGAAATGAACATTGAAAACTTGATTATAACAGTGACTCTGAGTTGGTTATAAATCAAGTCATTCAAAGATATAAGATCAAGAAAGAAAAACTCAAGTTGTATGTCAAAAGAGTAAATGAATTGATGGAGGTTTTTTGTTCATTTAATATATCATTTGTCCCCAGAGAGAAAAATCAAAAGGAATATTCCTTGGCACTTGTTGCTTCATTATGTATTTCATAGGATATTCAAAGAAAATTTTCATTTTAAGTCAAAATAATTTTTAGACCTTCAGTGTCCGAAAATCAAGAATACCTTCAAGTATTTGAAAGTGATGAAGAATTGAATGATTTCTTGGCCAATGAAAATGATTACAAGGATAATGATAACAATTTTTCCCATGTTCCAAAGGACTGTGTAAAATCGAAGTATTTTTTTGCAAGAGATGATCAAGCAAAGAATCTCAAAGAGGAAGTATCATCTCGAAAGGTACAAGAAACAAAGAAAATGAATATTATAACTGAGGATTCCCAAAAATATGTGAATCTTGGGATTGATTGCACATTAAAGGAGGTTGACCAATATACTTCCTTATTCAAAGAATATTATGATGTATTTGCATGGAGTTATGATGATCTTAAGGCATATGAAAAATCTATATTCCAACAGATCATACCACTGAAAGAAGGGGAATAGTGTTTTAAGAATACAATTAGAATGATGAATCCCAAATTGAAGCCATTGGTAAAAGTGGAGTTGGATAAATTAAAAAACGTTGGAATTATATATCCCATTAGATATTTAGATTGTCTCTCAAATCTAGTAGTGGTGAGTAAAAAAACTCAAGAAATTCGAATGTGCCTTGATTTCAAATATTTGAATAAAGAAAGCATCAAATACAACTATGCTCTGCCTAACATGGAATTTTTTCTTCAACAAGTTATTGTATTAGCTTGCTAGATGATTTTTCAGGGTACAATCAAGTATTGGTGGCAGAAGAAGACATGTCGAAGACTACCTTTATAACACCTTGGGAGACATATGCTTATGCTCGCATGCCCTTTGGTTTAAAAAATGTTGGAGCTACTTTTCAAAGGGCCATGGATCATGCATTCAAAGATCTTATAGGGAGATTTATGGTTGATTATCAAGATGATCTTACCATCCATTCCAGAACAAGTGAAGAACACATTCATTATTTGAGGCAATTTTTTGAAAAGTGTAGACTATATGGGATCTCTCTTAATATAAAGAAATGTTTATATGTTGTATCTAAAGGAAATTTGTTGGGACATATAGTCATTAAAGAAGGAATTTACATCAATCCTGGAAGAATAAGAGCCATTAATGAATTGAATCCTCCATCTTCAAATAAAGGGGTGCAATCATTTTTCGGAAAGATAAACTTTGTGAGAAGATTTGTTCTTGATTATGTAGGCATTGTCAAGCCAATCAATTTATTGTTGAAAAAAGATCAGAGATTTGAATGGAATTCAGATACTCAGAATGTGTTTAACAATATTAAATGATCAATCAACACAACACCTGTGCTTACTAGTCCATATTTTAAAAGATATTTTATTTTATATTTTTTTGGTAAAGAAGGAGTCATGGCCTTAGTTCTTACACAAAGAAATTATAAAGGGTAAGAATTACCAATAAGCTTCATGGGTAAAACCCTTCATGATTATGAGCTAAAATATTCAAAATTGGAGAAGTAGGCACTCTCTCTTGTTAAGGAAGTAGAATATTTTCGGACTTATATTTTGAACTCCCATGTTATAGGATATGTTACATATTCTCCAGTAAAGATGCTCCTAAAAAAACAATTGAGAGAGGGAAAGTGGGAAAATTGGTTGGCCAAGATTCAAAAGTATGATATCGAGATCAAACCTTTAAAGGAAGTTAAAGGACATGGATTGTGAAAGATCATTGCAAACAATGATGCATTGAATAGGGTAGTCTCAACTTTAGTAGGAAAACCTATGTTGAACTATGAATGGTACAAAGACATCATTTTTTTATCTAATATCTAGATAGTTCCCAATCAATATGACTCCCAAAGAAATAAGAGCTCTGAAAATGAAATCCAATTAATATGTATCAATTGCAGAGATATTGTTTAGAAAAAAATATGATGGTATACTATCAAGGTATGTAGATGAAATGAAGGATCGAGAAATGATAAAGGAATTTCATGAAGGAATATGTGGAGGAAAATTTTCACCAACCACTACTACCCACAAAATAATAAGAAGTGGGTATTATTGGCCATCAATTTTTAAAGATTCATATGCAATGATGAGGAAATGTTGTCAAAAATTATTAGGAAAGATGAAGAGGTATGCAACTCCTTTGCAACCTATACTGGTCAAGGAACCATTTGCACAATGGGGACTAGATATCATTGGGCCAATGAATTCAGAATCAAGTAAAGGACATGTATACACTCTCACTGCCACAAATTATTTTACAAAATGGCAGGAAGCAATGACATTAAAAACAGTTGATTCTGAAGAAATGATAAAGTTTCTTAAAAATAATATTTTATCAAGCTTTGGGGTACCATAAAAGTTCATCATTGATAATGGGTCAATGTTCATTGGATCAAAGTTTACCAATTTTTTGGGGGAATATGGTATTGTAATGGGGAAATCATCAAAATATTATACTAAAGGAAATGGACTTGCTGAATCAACAAACAAAACATTGATTCAAATTCTAAAGAAGAAAATTGATCAAAATCAAAAGAAATGGCATATAAAATTGATATATGCTTTGTGGGCAAGCAAATATAGCGCTGGAATATCCCCTTATCTGTTGGTCTATGGAAAAGAAGCAAAATTTCCACTTAGTCTTGAATTGAATGCTTGGACTTATGTAGTAAATATTGAAGACATGGAATATACCCCTCCTCTGCAAAAGAGATTGAATCATTTGTTAAGGATAGAAGAAGAGAGAGCCAAATGCATTAAAGAAAATATGTCATAGGAAAAAAAAAATCTAGAAGTATTTTGGTCAAAGTGTGGCAATACAAAATTTTCAAAAAGGTGAACTAGTACTACTCTGGAACAAAGAAAAATAAAATCTCGCAATGCATACAAAGTTTGAAGCACTCTAGATCGGGCCCTATCTCATTGAAAATATATTAAGTTTCAACTCGTACATGCTCAAGGATATGAAGCGAAAAGTTGTAATGATGCCTGTCAATGAGCATTATTTGAAGAGTTTCTTTTCTTGAATTTTTCTTCTCTCTTGTACATAGTTTGTTTTCTTTGTTTTGTATATTCTCACCTTCTAGACTCCATATCCCAAATAATAAGACATATGGTCTTGAGATTCTAGATTCTTGATAACCCGTAGAGGGTTATCATCCCATAGTTGGAGCCATATGTTGAACCTCATAAGTCCTCCTTTATTTTTCATTACTTTGCACTTATATTTTTCTAAGTATCTTTCCCTCCCATAATTTTCATTGTCATGTCTTATCTCCATGACTTATGTTTTTTCCATACTTATGTCATTTTGTTATAATCTGAAAAGGCCATTATTAATGATGTTTCTATCGAGGCAAAATCACATTTATTCTAGTTTAATGCTCTTATCAAGGATCTAATGTAAAGATTAAAATGATTTTGTTTATGAATTCAAGAAATTACTCTTTGGAGAAGATACTTCCAGGATTTCAATGGAAGCATCCACCTTTGAATAAAAATGGAATTCTAGAGCCCTAGATGGGGTGAACGCAGCACTCAAGTTCCACTTCGCACCAGGCCTGGCCATACCATAAATAAGGATGGTAGGCTCACATTCCCTCGACATTAAGAATGGGAGCCAGCCAGAAGCCATGGAACTTCTCTCTTGCACAAATAGCCCAGTGGCCAAGAAATTCAATGCTAGGGAGGTGATAATGGTAGTCGTCCTGTCGCACCTCTCGGTTATCATCGACCTCTGCATCAGACTTCCTCATTTTGTTCTCGGTTTGCACCAGGCTCACAGTCTTTAGGTTGGGAGTGGCCATTGCTACACCCTCTGCAACTTAGCCATTAGCATCATCTTCTTGATGCCCTGGGAGAGAGGGAAGCCGCATCGTGGCCCAGCCTGGTACAACATGGTTGTAAGGTAGAAGCAACTGGAAAGGCTTGAAAGGGTGCTCTCAATTTCCCACACTTAGAGAACTTAGATTACTTGAAGGGATGGCAGTGAAAGGATCTCTTGGTCACCTCCAACAAAGTTTGTGGAGGAGGTCATCCCGAAGGAGCCCATATAGCTCCCTCTAGAGTCTATGCTCTTCACAATGTAAGAGAATTGCCAGCCTCCAACCATCTTCCTTGAGGACGAAACTCAGGAAATTACAATGGCTCACCACAGTACAATCACCATGGACTCACAAATGGAGTAATTCCCTATCTGTTACATGGAGAAGGAGCTCCCAGAAGAGTGCCTCCAAATGGCTACTCAAGATGACATAATATTGGTGGGTTTTTCTCCTTTCATAGTCATAAAGCACGAAGGTGACCCTGAGAGCACAGGGAAGGGAGCCAAGGACAGATCAGAGGAGCGATGCGTGGGAACAGACCACCAGGATGGAGCAAAGGAGGGAATGCAGGCTGCAGAAAGTGATGTAGGGGGTTTTTTATGGATAAATTTGTGAGTGCAGACATAGACCAATCTCCCCAAGATCCACTTGGATCTGGAACAAACCGTAACAGAATACTACTCTTTCCCTAGATCTAACTATTGAATGAACTAAGAGAAATAGATAGTGTTCATACCTTTTGAACACTCTCCTTTAATCTCTGTTGTTCCTTGCTCTGCTCCGATGCTCTTGTGTCATCCAATCACAACAACACAAACCAATCACAGCAAAGGCATTAATATATTCAATACCTAGTCTATACATGTGATCAAGGAATCATGTAATAAGATGACATCATCATTATGGGAAAGGGACATATTCATATATTGCATTAACTGAAAGAGAAATATACAACCTGAGCCTTGATGTCGTATATCTCCTTTCGATGGATTCTATCTATGACACACACACTCGCTCATGCATGAAGAAGTTCAACCACGAATGATTACTTGTAATGTCTTGCTGCTGTAGCTTCCATCCTCCATACAGTCTTGTACCAGTTCTCCTATCAAACTCTAGCTAGCTTGCTTGCCTTGTTTTCTTGTTAACTTGTTAACCTTTTCCATAAGCAATCTCCTCATTATATAATAGAAGATTGATTAGTTACTTGGATAGGGAA
>ML844759.1:10025-37378 GCA_009831015.1 Picea engelmannii | reverse complement strand
TTGGGAAATTTTGGGAAAGCCTACAGTGGTACCTTCATTGGGAAGGATAGGCTTGTTTAAAGGAAAGATGATAACCCTATATGGAAGAGTTACTAATGTACCTATTATTGTTATGGAACATCGACTGAAGAGGAATTTGAAGTCATTAACTTGTTGAGAACAACGCCCCTTTCCCACTTTTGCTAAGTAAGACTTGGATTGAGAAGGATCAGATCAGAAGGAAAGCAGAGGAAGAAGCTATAGAAAAGAAAAAGCAAGAACTAAGGGATTTCATATCCAAAAAAATAGATCGACTAATAGAAGAACAAGAGGATAAGTCAAAGAAACATAAGGTACGAGAATTAGTTGTCAAGGTTGAAAGAATGCAAGAAGGTTTGGAGGAACTACATATTCAAGAAAGAAGTATATCCACCCATGAAATATTAAGAGAAGGGATACTAACTTCAGACCCTTTGAGGGCACATCAGCAGTGCAAAGTCACCACGTTAGCAGAAGATAAGAATAAGAATGGAAAGAGGATTCCAGAAACTGTTAGAGAGACTCATATCACAGGGAAGAATGCAAGGAAGATCAATAAGAAGAAAGCCAAGTTAGAAAATATGCAAGAATCTATAGAGAACAGATGGAAGACGTCATAGAATGGAACCTCGTAGGAGGTAGGTTCACAGGAGTTGAACCCTGTCAGAACATCAGGACCGCACAGAATGGGACTTCGCCCTGGCGAAGCTATATGACCGTTGGAGGCGCCCCAACCATTAGAACGATGCTTCATAATGACTAGAAAACACATTTATGGGCTGATGGACCGCTTTTGGGACGTTGAGACCGTGCCACAATGAAGAGATTCACATTAATGGAAGCATTCCTGGCCATTGGAAGAATCTGTTATGTTGCCCCACTTATTTAACCCGTTGGTTGCTGTGTCAAGACCACTTTTTTCTACCTGTGATTATTTGAGCCAAGAAGAGAATTGATTGTGTATTGAGTTGTGTTATCTGAAGCTAGACCTCACCATTCGTTCGTCTACCCTGACCTGTTCGTTTAAAAGTGATAATGTGGGGCAAACCTAGTGCATTAGAGAAATCTTTTGAGGAATTCCTCAAGAAGCTGATGGTTGATAAACCATTATCTGAAGTTGTACAAGCGTCGTCGACTAGGGGACTGTAGGATTCCCCTTCGACTGGATGTCATTTTGGCCATGTCAACCCCGCGACTGAGCAACAAAGTAAGCATCGCGACGATCTGGCTAATGCGAAGAAGATCCCATCGATCCTACCGGAGTACATCGCACCTTTGGCTGGTGCAGTCAACCACGACAACATTGAACAAGATTATGAGTACACCCTAATCACCGTGTACATTCCGAAAGGAATACGCGTAGTTGGAAGTCAGTTAGGATAGATCCCACTGCTGAAGAACGACGACTTCAATCTAAGAGACAGGAAGAACTATGCTATGCTAGCGCCCCACCGCTACTTGACGAAGTAGACTGGGAAGAAGCCTCACTTTGTCTCCTAGCCATGGATTAAGGGACTGGCGTAGTCCACTGTGATAAATGTGATGAAGATTCCCCATTTTGGACATCACCAGGAGGTTAATGCTTGCGTTAAAATCCTCTTGTCGTGCTATCATGGTGGATACATGTGGCTCGACTGAAGGATTACTGTGGATTCAGATCTGATCCACCAGATTACAGGATTAAGCATGAAGGGAACTGACCCTCAACAATTTTACCCATGGAAGGCCTCATACTTCTCCCTGGCACAACACATCAGGGAGGCTTACGACAAAGTTGAAAAACGAAATCGAGGTGACAAGGTAGCCTCTATACAGGATGGCACAATGCACCTCGCTTGCCAACTCATAGCTGGTAAGCGCGTAAGAAAGAACCGCCCCACACAGGTTACCGGGTTCGTGGTGGACCTCGCAGGAAAATGTGTGGAGGGCATCCAGATGAACTGGGAGAGCTACCTCGTCAATGAACTCGAGAAGGATTTTCGTGAAGCTCAGGATTTGGGATACAAATTCCACTTCAGTTGGTTGATCGTTTTGATCGCATTTGTCGCTTGGAAAATGCCTGAAGGAGCCACCTTTCCAGAGATCGAACCATCGGAGCCATTGGCCGCTAGTTTTTCTACCTTGTGGTACACCAACGACACGTCGAAGCAATGACAGTCCAACGTTGTATTCCATGCCTACTATTAGAAACTAAAGGTTTCCATCAAGTCATTTGTGCGCATGACACCGTGCACCCTGCACTAGTATAGACCAATAGCCAAGTTTCACGTAGATCCACATTTCATCTATATCACTGTGCGCAGAGACAAGAATAAGGAATAGTTACAATCATACTAAAAGATAACAGATGAAGACATGTAGTAGATCACAAAGGAGTGGTCGGAGGAGTTCGTTGTACCTGTCGCTGATGCAGAACTCTCCGACACTGACACCATAGGAAGCCCCCTCGTCACCTAGGTCAAGCATGTCGGACAGTCCGGTGGGACGAAGAAAAGGAAAAAAAGGAAGAAATCCAGGATAAAGAGACCGATGAGGAGGACAACGCCTCTGAAGATAATGGGTCTAACTCACCAGGAGGAGGAGGAAATGAAGAAGATGGAGAAGGAGGAGGGGATGAAGGAGAAAAACAAGGAGAAGGCGAAGTTACACCGCCTCAAGATCCCCCTACTGAAATAGTAACATCTCAGAGGAGGAATGTTTCTCCAAAGAAACCCTCATCAAGAAAGAATATGCGCACTAGTAAGCCCCAGTTGGAGGCCACACTCACGGAGGACGATATCAGTCTAGTCTGCAGAGCCATGGAGGATGCATCTGAGGACATCTTACAAAGATATGGAGAAAAGCAAGAGGAACTATATGGAAGGATTGAGAAGGAACTAAAATAAGTATATCAAGCTATTCGTTCGGTCCTCGCAGTACCTACTGCGCCTTCCTTGTCACATATTACAGAATTGTGGGATGAACCAACCCAATTAAAAAGACTTGCAGATGCGACAAAAGATAGACTTCAGAGAATCTAGGAAGAGAAGGAGAAGGCTACAGAAGCCTTGAAACAAGAGAAACATGAAGCCTTAGAGAAATTACAAGTTGCGTGGTACAGTCTAACCGCCTATGAAAGTGATAGAAGAGCACAAACATATGAATGCCTCACAGAAGATTCAAAGCTAAGGAATTTGGAAGCGTAGTTATAGGAGGCGTAACAACATGCACTCTCCATGTAGGCGCAGATGAAGATGCTCACCATAGTTGAAAGAATGAAAAGATCCCAGGAGAAGCACGCAGTTCAACAACAGATCAATGCCCTCCAGGGCAGGGTAATGGAATTTGCGTAGAAACTACAACCTATGTAGGATGAAGCCTGCAAGGTGTTTGAAGAAATTGAAGGACATGGCTCACAATTGGACCAAGTGATTGCGACAACATAACAACGTCTGGAAGGGCCTGTTACAGAGTAGATGATCCAAGAGCTTGCTGAGCAGGAGGCTCAAGCAAAGAAACAAGTCGAGGCAACTTGATTCAAGCTTGAGGCCTTCGAAGCAACATTTCCTAGACCTGAGTGACTTGGGACGAGTCACAAGTGAGTGTTGGGGGCCTGTTGTCCCTCGACCAATTTTTGAGAAAACCTTGGTCAGGATTGGACCACTTTTGGACTTCAATATGCTGGTCGAAGATGGAGCACCCAGGCAGAGCTGAGATTGCGGATCTCAATTATTTTTTCGGCTATGTGGACCCAACACGAGGTTCTTTAGGGTTTTTGTAATGGGTTATGGGATGTCAACCCATGGGTTTACCCATGATTAGGCCTTATTGTAAGGGATTGTAAAAGTATAAATAAGTAAGAATGTATGGTAGAAGTAGCTAAGTGAAGCAAAGTTGTGGTGGCTAAGTGCAAGTAGTTTTGGGTTGCTTTGTTCAACATAATGTGTATGTGGTAAGACTCTGTGCTTGATAGAGAAGTTGGCTTTGTACCTAGACCTAGTTTTGAAAGGAGGATCTGGTGCTCAGTGCGCAGATCTCTTGTCCTATGCGAAGCTCGGCTCTACGACTTAGTGCACATGAGCGGATGAATGTAAGATTCAGAAGATTAATAGAGAAGACAAAGCAGTTGGTGGACATAGCCCCACAGTGGGGTGAACCACATATGTCTTGTGTTGTTGGTTTGCTTTGTGTTTGGTTGTTTATGTTATGAATCTACTCAGTGCTTTTATGTATGATAGATAGATCTGTTGATGCTTAGTGCTTTATCTATATTAAAGATGAATGAATGTTAGATCTAACTCAGTGCTAGGTGCTAAATGATTGAAGTGCTAATATTTATTGTTACTGCAACGATCTATCTTGGGGTATGTTCTGCAATGTTAATGAAGCTAATGAACTAATACATGTCACCTTCTAAGTGTTTCTAGAATACTCTGCGAAGTGTTATTATCACAGATCTATGTACCAACTTGGTTACATACACCTGTGTCCTGTAACCCCCCCATGCTTATACCTCGGGTGAGACTTTGCCTTCTTCGCAAGTGTTGCCGAAAGGGCCAGTAGTTAGGGTTTTGTTGGTGCGTTGTTGAAGCGTTGAACCTTGGGTCTGCCCCTGTGCCAACAATACCAAAATTAGGTTTGGGTAGCACATGACACACTATTTAAGATTGTATGGCACACTAATTTGATAAACTTTAGCAATAAATAATACTTTCCTTTTAACATTAGAGGAAAGACCAATTGTCCTTTCCTTCTCAAGACATCTCAAATTTAGTGTGAAAATTAAAGACTTTGGACCAACATATGAAATTCCCAAGAAATAATAGCTACCACTAGGGGGAATAAGAATGTTACAAGGGCACTCCAACTACCCTTAATTTAAAAGAACCATGGAAAGGATGGAGCATAGAAGGAGTCCAATGTTCAAAATGCATACACCAAGTTATATTGCTAGTTGCAATTCACATATCAACACCTAAATCATTTCTCGACTTTATACAAAGACATCTCGATTTGGAGCGATAGAAAGGCACCACTCCAAACTTAGCATTGAAACATAATTCATGACAATTGTTCTATGGAAATAGGGTAAAATGAAGATAATATATAATAGGTACATTAACAACAACAACAATAATAATGTTGTGAAGTAGTGATACAAGAAGCTAATATGACAACTAAAAATGTAATTGTTTTACTAATAGTTTGAACTATTTGCAAACTAGATAGAATAAACTAACCATCTATACCAATAAATTATCAATATATATACAAACATCCTTGAACTATATAATTATATTAGTATAGGGGACCCATATATTCATCATAAGTGTTATTCCATGCATCTGATAGTCTTCGTTACACTTTCCACCTATTGTTGATGTAACTTCCTTCTGAATTTTAGAAAGGGAACTGCAAGCCATGGGGATGCGTAAGAGTTTTCTCATAGGGTCTTCAAGTGTTGGTATCAAACAACTTCATAATAAAAAACATCCAGGGAGAGGTCAAAGACAAAAAATAGAAAATATCTATCCCCCTTGACGCAACCTATCGATTGATCTCACACATGAAAAAAGGTCCTATATCTTACTACATTGACTTATAAATAGGAGAAGAAATTGTGAAGCAAAAAACAACTAAGAAAGAAACTTTGACTATTATTAGATTGATGCAGTAAGATAGTCAAGATGAAGAAATTTGTGGATTTTCTATTATCACCTTGTTGAACCCAAAGAACTTGCTTGGCCAATTACATTCAAAACCAATCCTTGCCTTCATAGTTTTCACATACTCAAGGGTTCCTTCACACTTGGTCAGTTTTCCCTTAACTTTTCAGACTTCAGAATCCTTCCTTTATTTCTAAAACCTTGGCCTTTTCTTCCTTGATCAAACTTTTCTTTCATCTTGATTTACAAATCAGACCCTCATTCACCTATTTGAGTTGTTGCCTTGGACCGGTTTCAAATACTAGCCCAATTCTTAAAGACATCCCTTTATAAATTGTTCAAAGAATTTCCTTGCTTGATTTCAAAGATCATGCCCAATTTCTGAAATTATCCCCCCTTCTAACTATTTGAATTGTTGCCTTGGCCCGATTTCAATATCGGGACTAATTCCTCAATCGTCCCCTTTCTCATTTTTCAAACTACTTCCTTGGTCGTTTTCAATATTGGGACCGATTCCTCAATTGACCTCCCTTCTCACTATTTGAGTTGTTGGCTTGTCCAAATTTCAATATCGGGCCCAATTTCTCAATTGGCCCCCCTTCTCACTATTCTAACTACTGCCTTCACCAATTTCAAGATCGATTCCACAATCGATCCCTCTTCTCATTGTTCAAGCTATTTCCTTGGCCAAAAATATGTAAGGAGATTGGGTAGTTTTACCAAAACTAGGGTTGTAGAGATAAACATGCTAGATGAGTTGAATTGTAGGAACTATGGTTTGAGGAAAAGACCAACATTTCCCTAGAACCTTGACCATGTTTCCATCATTAGTCTTTTGTCTTCCACACTATTAGAAACAATAATATAAAAACCTTTGTAGTAAAGGTTTATCATCAATACATTGTCCTAGTTAATGGTAATCAATTTGCTCAACCTTGCAGAAGGTGCCACAATCCATCAAAGTTGTATATTAGAGTGTTATCGAAGTAGTGGTTGAGTGTCGCATAAAGTATTGATGACTCAACCTTGAACTTTGGGATAACTTCCAAGATCTATTAATAAAGGCTCTAGATTGATGAGGCTCAAGGGCTAATATAAATGATGAGTTGGTTTGGATTGTTTATTTGAAGGAACTAGGGCCTCAAGAAGTGGTAATGCCTTTGCTTAGCACCCCTCCATGAAGACCTAGAACTAGGAATAAAGTGGAATCTTTTGGAATGTGATAATCAACTATGGTGCACTTATGTTCCAACTATCAAGGCCCCCTCCTTATCATGCACTTTTAGATTTTAACATTGGAGATAGAATATGATCTCTCACTGTAAAGTGATAGTGATCCAAAAGAAAGTTTGTATGAAGATCTATAGACCTGTCTTATTGAAACCAAGATTTTTTCACTAATATTTCATCAAATAGTTGGGATGCAACCATCCATCACTTGCAACCATTTTGTTAAATGATTGGCATGTAGACTTCAACTTTTGACGCATTTCTAGACTCAATTATAATTGTATTATTGGTTGAATCTTGGTTATACATTGACATCGGGATGCATCATTGAGTGGCATGAAGGTAGTGAATAATATAGTGGTAGCAACCATCTAGTCTTATGGAAGTAGTTGGTGGTACTCTACGAAGGTTTAATTTTTGTTGGTGTCTTGTGAATCAATTCCCATGGTTCCCAAAGAAATTTTAAAGACTACATCACTGGTCCAAGGAACCCACTTGAGGTTCCATTAGTAATGGCATGAAAAATGGTGCATTGGGAAAACATGACTTAGGGTGCATGGTGAGTTCATACGATTTGGTAGCCATGGTGATCAACTCACAATGATTTGTGATATGGTTAGGATGGTGTATTAGCATGTAGGCTAGAAAGACCAAGGATATCTTTCCTAGAAGGGGTGAATGACCGATGAGGTGTTGCATAGTGAACTTTGGTGGAGGATGATGCAACATGATAATGTGATAGATTGTGTCTGCTATATGTGGCAAGGAAACAATGTTGATAAGTGCATTGTAGATATGCGAGCTCTTAACAAAGGAGGGACATGATATTTATGGACTATCATGTGTTTTTAGATGGATGACAACATGGTATCATGTTGGGAAGTTGGTTGTTCAAGTATACTTGGCTCGAGGGAGGAAATTGTATGTTCTATCGTTCATCATTAACGAGTAAGTTTCAATAGCATACTTTCATTCGTTTTCATTTTTTACTATTCATTGTTGGCATTTTGCAAGTAAGAATGTGTAAGTATTTATTCATCATTTTTTTCCTGCGGACTTTCCATAGAGGTTGGAATATATTTTTCTCCTGCTCTTAAATTTTCCTCCGATTTTTTCCCGAATCTCTGCACCATGTGCATGACAATGTAGTGTGCACAACTTTGGTTGTCATTTTTTTCTAGCATTGCAAATCCAAGTCCTTTTTCATGTGTGAAGGAGTGGAAATATAGTGCCTATCTCATACCTTCCTATCCCATATGGGAATCAAACTCGTGTCTTTCGCATGAAAAATATAATGTCAAGCTTGTTTCCTTTATAGGATGTTCTTGTAGAAAAAAACTGTAGGTAGGTGTAGAAGGGCTACGTATGGTACAACGGTGCCTAGGTTGTACCAAAATTGCACAAACTTGGCATATCTTTCCCTCCTGCTCTTAAATTTTTCTCCAATGTTTTCTCCAAACTCTGAACCATACCTACATGCCTTTGCAAAATGTTATTGTAGAGGAAAAAAGATGTTGAGATGGTGCTATCAAGAGCAATATTTCAGGATTGCAAATTGCAATATTCAATCTCTATGCCACTCCGCATGCAACATTGCTAACATAATGAATGTTTTCTCAAATGCATCACACCATTTACATCTGGACGAAATGATTGTCATTCTAGGCTAATTTAGTGTTGACATGCTACAAAATAGTGCCATAACAAAAAAATTGGAAAACTACATGTGCAATTACAATGTCCGCTTTCTTTTGGTTAAGATAAAACATGTACAAAATGCACTTATTGACCATATATGGTGAAATGTGCCCATATCAAAATACAACCTCTTTATCTTGTACACAGATTGGTCTGACCATGATGCAATTTGTCTTCTACTTGAATTATGAAATATACATCAAAGATGTTACAAAATTATATTTCCATGTCTCAAAGAATATCTGGATACTTTGTTGCACAAACCAAATCATTCAGCTACGACCATCCAACTTCTTAATATTTTCTGGCTTGTAATATATTTTGGCCAGAAAAATTCTATATAATCACAACCATGGATCAAGAAAAAGAAAGGTTCATGCTTCTAACTCTCTTTTATTATATTCCTTTTCTTCTCATTTACTGTATGTACATATTACTTCTTTTCCCTTGCATACCAACTTACATTCATGTTCATTGTATTTTGTGCATTCCCACATTGAAACAAACAGAATAACTGGAGAAGACCAAGGATCCTTTACCACAAATGTAGAAGAGGAGATACAAAGGTGCATGCTTCTACTCTTATTGCATATTCCATTGTTTTGTATTTCATTTATTGTCTATATATTTTTTCTACTGCTTTGCACCTAATTTATTGTATGTAGATACCACATATCTTCCTACATAATAACTTATCTTCATGTCAATTATATTCTCTATGCTGCTACATTGAAATACATAGAACTGTATTTATTTTTTTACATGTCTTTCTACATACCAACTTACCTTCATGTCCAATGTTTTTTCTACATTGCTACATTGAAAGAAACATATTAGTTGGACAAGAGGATGAAATCTTATATGCCACATTAGAGGAAGTTGAAGTATAATCTTTGAAAAGGAATGCCAATTGTGATGGTAAATCAAACACACAAAACAAGTAGGTGGATAAAATATTGGACTAGAAAACGATGATTTGGCAACAATGGGCCTTTGTTGAGACTTTATGGTTCCGAACATTTCCCTACCCATTTCTATTTTCCCATTCTCTATTGTCATTTTTTTCCCTCTTCTATACTTAACCGAATTCCCCTTTCTTTTTCCCCTCTACTTTCGCTTTCTGGTTGCTTTTCTTAGTCATTTTTCCGAAAATGTCTAGGTGCACGAGTTGGCGGACTCACAGGTTCACATTTATACTAATGCTTCTATATCACGAGTCATACCGATGGCTTCCTCATTCCATACTTAGCCACTTTTTCGATTACAAGTTCTCGGGTTGGCGGGCTCAAAATTTCACCTCTAGCTTTAGGGGTTTCGTGATATATAGATTGGCCACCAAACTCCCCCATCATGCCTTGTTCTGTGTTACACATTTTTGCAGTCAAAACTTCCGAGACATACAATTTGACCGTCAGGTTTTCATGTTTCTTGACTATCCCTTGATACCCTATTTCATATTCCATCTCCTTCGAGCCTGTATGTGACATTCAAAATAATTATGGACAATATACAATGCATATGCCTATTCATTCCTTCTGTTTTTCATGTACACATGCTTGCATCAGAAAAAATTGGACTAGTGACATGAGCACGAGCATTCAATCATCGCAAACATCAACATAACAACAAGGCCAAAGGTAAATATTCATACATTGTGCTCTTGATATGTTTACCAAACCAATATCCTGAGCTATTTATTCATCTATGCCATGATAAATATGTTGATTTCATATGCAACACATACTTTGCAGTTCACAAGAAGTATCGACGAGCGCAAGTGAAACGTCGAACATAGTGCAAGTTCTGCAGACTAAGAGGTTTGGTTACAAAACTTTGGCCTCCATACTTCATCCAAGTTGTGCGTCTACATGTACATTTATGCCAAGAAAAAAAGAAAACAAAAAAATAATGTAGACCACCATTCACATTACTTTCCCTGTTCAAAAAATGTCATCAGGTCTAAACTTATAACACCCAATATACTATCAATAGAAGGCTTGAACAACGGTTAAACTGGACAAGTGTTCGTCGGGGAAACAATGGTCATTTATAACACCTACTTGGACAAGGAAAACAAAACTAGATGCATTGTGCGTGCTAACATGATAGAAAAGGAAGCCATGATGACATTCACACTGACTATCCCTACACAACTTGTCTAGAAACATGCAAAAAAGATCTTTTCAGGTAATGGGATATCCATTACAAATTTTAATATATTGTCGAAAATAGTATATGACTGTGGTGATTGTGATTGGATTATATTGCTCAATGAAACAAGTATTGTGGAAAAAATTCCCATGATTTGTTCAGAATATCGTTTCATACCAATCACAACAATCATCCAACTTGCATAGAGCAACGACACTTACTCAATTAGAACCATTGGTGTAGTTGTCACACTCACGAGAAAACTTGTCTCACAACACATTCTCCATATAAAAGATGGAGAGTCAGACAACGATAAGGAAATAGTACTGTTCTCCATATCCATTTTTTCCCTTTATTTTCACATGTTCATATATCTTAGTTATATTACACAACTATTACACTGTTCCATGCTGCAGCTGCAATTGTTCCACACCTATTCAAATTTGTTTTCCTCAATGGAACAACAATTGCATAAAGGGAAATTTCCACTTATGCTCTTCAAAAATATAACAAAGAAAAGATATGTTAAGGAAAGGATCTTTCACACAACCCAAGCAACATTTGTAACATAATTGTGAACAAAAATAGTACAGGATATCAAGAAACTAACTAGCTCCACAACTGTTGTTCATATACATCTACAATTCCATTCACACTTTGCTCATAAAAATTTCCTTGACCAATTTTCTCCAGTTTTTTCGTTGTCCAGTTGTATATTATATTATTCAATATATTAACTACTATGCTCATGTGCCTAGGTTGAGGGTGTTTTGGTTGCAATGGATGCGTACTCGACCTCCTTTGAGCCTGTATGTGCCAAATGCAACTCTCCTGCTTCTGCCTCTGCTTTCATAAATGATGGTATAATTGATTGTCTACAATGCAGTAAAAAATTCCCTTACATATATAGACATTGCCTCAATGCTTCCATCCGAACCGTTAGAAACACAATTGTACATTGTACAATTAGAGCACCTCTGTTGCAAGATGTGCTTCTTGGGTTAGCGGAATTTCTACATGAAGTATACCTACAGAAAAAGACAAACAATGTCTACATGCTACGCAACTTTAGGATCCATAGAAAATTTACATTAAATGAGGACAATGCCATACTTCATATCGGTTGAGCCAAAAAAAAAATTCAGATCAAGTGTTGGCAGGAAACGAAACACTCTCATGTGTATCTGTCCATGCCACCAACTGAGGATATGAATAGAGTTTTGCAGTGCCATGGAAAATTGAACTGGAAGCGCATAAGATTGTTCAGTCCAAGAATGAGAAGCATGAGGACAAACCCCACACAAAGTATCCAACTGTGAATAAATCAGGTCCATCCATTGAACTGCCAAAATGGCTTGCTCCTTTGAATGAAACCATCAGGCATTTCCAATAATATTGGAAATTTGGCATTATTAGAACTAGTAATGATATACCATAGTACTATCAGAATCAAATGTTCATAGTGATCTTTCTTCATGGTAAAATAGTAATCGACAAATTTTCTTGGTGCCCATTTGGGGATTTGGTTATAGCTAGGATACAATGCCCAATCTCTGTTGGTTTTCTGATGTCTTGTGTTTGGCATACTTTTGTTCATGTGCTTTCGTGCTGTAGTTCAAGGTTCTCATGCGCCTGGTTTATGAATTATGGTTGGATGATACATTCAGGATCTTAGCAGTTTTTCTATGATCTTAAAGAATATACAAGACATGATTTGCCTTTTAATGTAGGCTCTGTGAAGAAAATGTAATATGTAGCTCATTTTAACACTTTTACTTGATCGATGAAATTACCAAAATTCATCTTCAGAAATATTTTGAAATAAAAGGATATATACTATGTGAAGTCCAGTGGAACTATCATATCAACAACACAAAATTAAAATTAAAATTTGTCTTTGTTATACTTGCGGTGAAATTGACAGTACAATAATTTTACTTGAACATCCCAAAATTGATTTTCCTGTAGCTTTTCGATGCTTCTCTTATGAAAACACATCTTGGAAAGTATAAGCATGACTCACGTTATCTATTCCTTGATTGAAGAGCATTCTCACCTGTTTAATGCACTTTATAGTTACTGTTAAGACCATAAATGGGGCTTTGTTAACACCAATTATCGCTTCCAAAAATTTCCCTGCCCTTTCTTTTTTCCCTCTTCTTTCCCTTTCTTGTTACTTAGTCATTTTTCGGAAAATGCCTAGGTGCGCGGATTCACGTGTTCAGATTTCCACTGATGATTTTATATCAGGAGTCTGACCAACCACTTCCCCGTTCCATATTCAACAAATTTTTGGATCGTGGGTTCCCGGGTAGGCGGGCTCAACATTGCGTTTCCATTGTTCGGTCGTCTGCAAACAACACCCAAACTTCCCCGATCTACAAATTGACAACCAAATTCCCCTTTCTTTTTCTCCTTTACTTTCCCTTTCTGGTTACTTAGACGTTTTTCCGAATATGTTTCATGCTTTTATATCACGAGTCCAACCAAATGCTTCCCCATTCCATACTTGGCCATTATTTCCATCGGCGGTTCCCGACCAAGCTTACTCAACATTGGGCTTCCATTGTTCTGCGACCTACAAACAATACCCGAGGTTCCGTGATATACAAATTGATCGTCGAAGTCCGTCATTATGCCCCGATCCATGTTACATATTTTGAAGTCAAAAGTTAGGAGACATACAATTTGACCATCGGTCCCTCATGTCTACTGAGTATAACTTGTGACCCTGTTTTGAAGCCTGACTGACTGCTTTCCATACTTGGCCATTTATTGGAATCTCTTTCACGGGTTGGCGGGTTCATGAAATTTCTAATGCTTAATCATTCTTCACCATCCCCACCACCTTCACACTTATTTCTAGATATGCAATTATTAAGCTTCAATGCTAATAGCTCATCCTGCAGGAACTGTTAAGATTGTCATTATTGTCTGAAAGGCTCGAGGAGATCTGTCATTAATACGAATTAAACCAAGATTTGTAGAGGGTTGTGTTATCCCTTATGAGTGTTCATTTAAAGCATCATGGAATATCTTCCGCACATCGTCTGGTTGGCGGCTTCATGAAATCTCCAATCCTTTATCGCTCTTTATGAAATTAGTAAGCTTTAATGGCAACAACTCATTATGTACGAACCGTAGAGATTGCAATTTATCAGCGAAAGGCTCGAGGAGATCTCCCATTGATACACATTAAACCAAGATTTGCGGAGGGTTATATTATCCCTTCTGAATGTTCATTTCAAACATCATCTGGATCAAACAAACATTCTCGTTAACTTATGGAAGCATTTCGACAATAGTTCTATCCAGATATAGTAAACACCTTCAGGCATGATGACCATAACTTCCAGTGGTCCATGGCATATTATTACTACTCATCTCCTTCTGCCCAGAAGAAAAGAAGGAGATGGTCCCTTGGTGTGTCGAGAGATATCTTTCAAGCCAAAGAATTCCAGGGCAACCCCCCCTGCTCAGACAACCCACCCCCCTGCATTGATGGTCATTGCAGAGGTTGATGCAGTCGATTTCGAGCTGGAAGAAGATGATATGATGGACGATGATACGACGATGGATGATGGCAATGCAGACGTTGTTCCCACTACTGCACCCAAATTAAAATCCACCATAACGGGGGGCACTTCCCGGCTCAACGATGGTGGCCCTGACAAGACCAAAGGAAGGGGTTTAAGAAAAGAGACCGACATTGAACGCAATAGCCTCTTTGCAGCTCGAGAGTTTGGCTCTCTCGTCTCGGATGGAATTCCTCGCCCTCAAAGATGTATCCTTTCCTTTCATTTTTAGGGTTTTGGTTTGGGTTTGGATTTGTCCCTGGTGCAGCCTGTGTCCCTGAAGTCTTTGACTATAAGGAAATGGTCTCTTGGTGCACCGAGAGATATATTTCAAGCCAAAGAATTATTCAATTGTGGGACCACTCTCTTGTTCTTTGGAGATACAATTAACATCTTAGGGGGTGAGGACAAGAACTCCCAATGGTGCAAGGAATATTCCTACTACTCATCCCCTTTCGCCCAAAACAAAGTAATATGGACCTTTGGAATTTCTTATGCAGCCTGTGTCCCTGAAGTCTTTTCCTATAAGGAGGGGGTCTCTTGGTCCCCTTTCGCCTAGAATGGAGTAATTTGGACCTCTCAAGACTTTGACTGTAAGGAGGTGGTCTCTTGTTGTGTCCTCACTTTCAGTTTCGGGTTCTTCTGCTTGCCCTACAACGTTTTGTCTCTTCTTCCTCATGGGAAGCTTGTGCGAACTATCAATTTTACCGCGAGGAGGGTTCTTATCTCCTCCTGCGTTTGAAGAATTATGGATTGCTTTCTTACTCGAGTGGGTCATTGGAGCGATGCTACAGGATGTCGTACTCTTGGCAGTGGTGGCTGGGGATTGGAAAATCTTCTCATCGGGGCCTTTTCCCTGTTATTTGTACAATTCAATGGTGCTTTGCAATGTCGCTAGGTCTCCAGTGTTAGGAGCAGGAGTGTTGTTGACCTGTTTCAAGCCAAAGAATTATTCCACTGTGGAACCACTCTCCTGTTTATTTGTCACCTCAGGTCTTCCGCAAGATATTGAGATTGCGACACCCAACATTGACCTTTCGAGGAGAATACTGCAAGGAGTTCCTAAAAAATTATGGTAATCAGTTTTGTATGCATGTTCAAGAGCTTGTCGATGGCTCCTACATGTTTTTGTACTATATGGACAACACACAATTGTATGCATGTTTTTTTTTTTGTAGCTCCTGTACCTGTATTTATGAAAAATATGTTCAATACTTCAGTGCAAAGAACTTAGTCCAATGTCTAAGGATAAATATATATTGCCCACTATTTTTTTTAATAGATTTACTATTAAAAAAATTGCCTTGGAATCTTGGTTGGTGCTTCTTTGCCCGATTTAACACCTCTTCTCGTTAGTATGATTCGATAGTCTCGTGATTCTTAAATATTGTATTGGCTCAAGTAATTTTATCTAATACAGAGCATTGACCAATTATATGACAATGCATTGTGTCAATCCCATGAGGCTTCTATGGAAACATAAATGAATTTCAGACAATTTCAAACCAAACATTCAATTGTATTTGTAATGCAGATAGAACATAGCAACACTAATTCACGATGCGAGAGTTGGGGCCCCGCCCAAGAAGTTTCGTTTTCATATCAACCTTGCTGAGAAAACAATCTCTTATTTTCATTTCACTTACTTGATTCCTTTACTCCAAAAGGAAACATTTGATTAGTTTTCCATCCCTTGGCCTCTATTTGAGCACTTTTACTTTATTAATGAAATTACCAAATTTCTTCTTCGCAGATATTTTGAAAAAAAAAATAGAAAAAAATGATATATGGTAGCCGAAGTCAAATGGGGCTATGAAATCAACCACATTTTAAAAATTCAAGTTCGTCATTGTTATACTTATGGTCAAGTTGACAGTACAATAAGTTTATTTCTAGATATGCAATTATTAATCTTTAATGCTAACAACTCATCATGAAGGAAGTTTAATACTTAAAATAATATTTCAAGGCATTGAACAATGTATCAAGAACACAATTACTCCCACAAGTTGCAATAAAAAAAATTCTTCAACAAAGCATTTTATCACACCCTTTTTAATGGTACAAGCACAATAGAAAACAAGTAAGTGGATAAAATATTGGACTAGAAAATGATGGTTTGAGACCAATTCCCTCTTATGAAAAATTGCCCTTGTTTTCCCTCTTCTATACTTAACCAAATTCCCCTTTATTTCCCCCCTCTACTTTCTCTTTCTAGTTACTTAGTCGTTTTTCCGAAAATGTCTAACTACGCAGGTTGGCAGACTCACGGGTTCACATTTTCACTCATGCTTTTATATCACGATTCCAACCGACTGCTTCCTCATTCCATACCTAGGGAATTTTTCAATCACGGATTCCCGGGAAAGAGGTCTCTAGATTGCACTTCCAATGTTATGTGACCTGCAAACAACACTCAGACTTCCGCGGTATACAATTTGACTTCCGGACTCCCACATCATCCCCTCTTTCGTGTTACACATTTTGCACTCAAAAGTTCTAATACATACAATTTGACTGTCAGGGCCTCACGTCTCCTGGGGAACCCGTGTCACCCTATTTTGAAGCTCGTATGAACGCTTTCCATACTTGGCCATTTCTTGGAATCTCTTTCGTGGATCGTCGGGTTGGCGGGTTTAGGATATCTCCAATTCCTAATCGTTGTTTCCTGTGCCCCCCACCTTCTCACTTCTTTCCAAGTATGCAATAACTGAGGTTTAATGCTAACAACTCATCATGCAACAATTGTAAATATTATCATTAATGAGCAAAAGGCCTGAGGAGACAATCACACTCACTATCCTTATACAACTTGTCCAAAAACATGCAGAAAAGATCTTTCCAGGTAATGGGATATCTATTACAAATTTCAATATATTATCCCTTATTTTCCCTCTTCTATACTTAACCAAATTCCCATTTCTTTTTCCCCTCTACTTTCTCTTTCTGGTTACTTATTTGTTTTTTCGAAAATGTCTAACTACATGGGTTGGAGGACTCACGGGTTCACATTTGCACTCATGCTTTTATATCACGACTCTGACCGACCGCTTCCCCATTCCATACCTAGCCACTTTTTTGATCACATATTCTATGGCATGTGGGCTCTAGATTGCACTTTCATTGTTCCGTGACCTACAAACAACACCCAGACTTCTGTGATATACAAATTGACTGTCAAACTCCCACATCATCCCCTCTTCCATGTTACACATTTTTCACTCAAACGTTCTGAGACATACAATTTGACCGTTGGGGCCTCGCGTCTCCTGGGGAACACTTTCACCCTATTTTGAAACCCGTTTGTCCAATTTCCATACTTATCCATTTCTTGGAATCTCTTTCGTGGATCGTCAGGTTGGTGGGTTCACGAAATATCCAATTCATAATCGATGTTTCCTGTGTTCGCCACCTTCGCACTTCTTTACAAGTATGCAATAATTGAGGTTTAATGCTAATATCTCACCATGCAACAACCATAAAGATTGTCATTAATGAGTAAAAGCCTTGAGGATATAGTCACACTGACTATCCCTACACAAATTGTCCAGAAACATGCAAAAATGATCTTTCCAGGTAATGGTATATCTATTACAAATTTCAATATATTAACAAAAACGAGTCCGACTAACCGTTTTCATATTCCATACTTATCCACTTTTTCGATTGCGGGTTCCTGGATAGGCGGGATCAATATTGCACTTCCATTGTTCGGTAACATGCAAAAAACACCTAGAATTCCACGATATACAAACTGACCGTTGGACTGCCCCATCATGCCCTCCTCCGTTTTATGCGTTTTTACACTCAAAATTTCCAAGACATACAGTTTGACCCTCGGGCCCTCACCTCTCCTGAGTATCCCTTGTAACCCTATTTTGAAGCTCGTCCGACTGCTTTTCATACTTGGCCATTCCTTACTTTCTCTTCTTGGCCCCGCCACCTTCACACTTGTTTATAATAAAAAATTGTTTACAAAAACATATATATATATATATATATATATATAACAAAGTATTATCTATAATAAAAAATTATCACAGATTCCCATGAAAGTGGTCTCTAGATTTCACTTCCATTGTTATGTGACCTGCAAACAACACTCGAACTTCCGTGATATACAAATTGACTTTCGGACTCCCACATCATCCCCTCTTTCGTGTTACACATTTTGCACTCAAAATTTTTGAGACATACAATTTGATCGTCGGGGCCTCATGTCTCCTGGGGAACCCTTGTCACCCTATTTTGAATCTCATCCGACCACTTTCCATACTTGGCCATTTCTTGGAATCTCTTTCGCAGATCGTCGGGTTGGCAAGTTCAGGTAATCTCCAATTCCTTATCGTTGTTTCATGTTCCCACCACCTTCGCACTTCTTTCCAAGTATGAAATAGTTGAGGTTTAATGCTAACAACTCATCATGCAACAACTGTAAAGATTGTCATTAATGAGAAAAAGGCTCGAGGAGACAGTCATACTGACTATCCCTATACAACTTGTCTAGAAACATGCAAAAAATATCTTGCTAGGTAATGGTATATCTATTACAAATTTCAATATATTATCCCTTCTTTTCCCTCTTCTATACTTAACCAAATTCCAGTTTCTTTTTCCCCTCTACTTTCTCTTTATGGTTACTTAATCGTTTTTTCGAAAATGTCTAACTACATGGGTTGGCAGACACACGGGTTCAAATTTTCACTCATGCTTTTATATCGCGACTCCGACTGACCGCTTCACCATTCCATACCTAGCCACTTTTTCGATCGCGGATACCTGAGCAGTCGGGCTCTGGATTTCACTTCCATTGTTCCGTGACCTACAAACAACACCTAGAATTCCACGATATACAAATTGACTGCCAGACTCCCACATCATCCCCTCTTCCATGTTACACATTTTGCACTCATAAGTTCCGAGACATACAATTTGACCTTCGAGGCCTCACGTCTCCTGGGGAACCTTGTCACCCTATTTTGAAGCCCATCCGTCCAATTTCCATACTTAGCCATTTCTTGGAATCTCTTTCGCGGATCGTCGGGTTCACAAGTTCACAAAATATCCAATTCCTAATCGTTGTTTCTTGTGTCCGCCACTTTCGCACTACTTTCCAAGTATGCAATAACTGAGGTTTAATGCTAACATCTCACCATGCAAAAACCATAAATATTGTCATTAATGATTAAAACCCTCGAGGAGACAGTCACACTGACTATCCCTACACAACTTGTCCAGATACATGCAGAAAAGATCTTGCCAGGTAATGGGATATCTATTACAAATTTCAATATATTAGCGAAAATGAGTTCGACCGACCGTTTCCTTATTCCATACTTAGCCACTTTTTCGATTGCGAGTTCCCGGACAGGTGGGCTCAAGATTTCGCTTCCATTGTTCAATGACCTGCAAAAAACACCCATAATTCTACGATATACAAACTGAGCACTGGACTACCCCATCATGCCTTCCTCCGTTTTACGTGTTTTGCACTCAAAATTTCCGAGACATACAATTTGACCCTCGGGCCCTCACCTCTCTTGAGTATCCCTTGTAACCCTATTTTGAAGCCTATCCGACCTCTTTTCATACTTGGCCATTCCTTACTTACTCTTCTCGACCCCGACACCTTCGCACTTGTTTATAATATAGAGATACAATTTGATCGTTGGGCCCTCACCTTTCCTGAGTATCCCTTGTAACCCTACTTTGAAGCCCGTCTGAATGCTTTTCACACTTGGCCATTCCTTAATTTCTCTTCCCCATCCCTACCACCTTCACACTTGTTTATAATAATTTTTTTTTTATAAAAACATTCTTATATATATACAAAAAAAAGAGTCTTATTTCTAAATATGCAATTAATAAGCTTTAATGCCAACAACTCATCATGAAGGAATCGTAAAGATTTTCATTAATGAGTGAAAGTCTCGAGGATATTTCCCATTAATACACATTAAACCAAGATTTGCAGAGGGTTATATTATCCCTTCCGAGTGCTCATTTCAAATATCGTGGAATGTCTTTCGTGCATCGTCGAGTTGGTGGTTTCACGAAACCTCCAATCCTTAATTGCTCTTTGTCGTACCCTCCACCTTCACACTTCTAAGTATGAAATTACTAAGATTTAATGGTAACAGGTCATCATGCAACACCAGTAGAGATTGTGATTAATGAGCAAAAGGATCGAGGAGATATCCCATTCACACGCATTGGATCAACATTTGCAGAGGGTTATATTATCCCCTCCAACTGTTCATTTCAAGCATCTTATGGAGCAAACAAATGTTCTCGTAAAATTATGGCACCAACTCAACAACAGTTATTTGTAGATACAATGAACATCTTCGGGTGTGAGGACCAAAACTTCTAGTGGTCCAGGGCATACTCTTACTACTCATCCCCTTCCGCCCATAATGAAGTAATTTGGACCTATGGAATTTCTCATACAGGTTGTGTCCCGAAAGTTTTTTACTGTAAGGAGGTGGTCTCTTGGTGTGCCGAGAGATATATTTCAGGCCAAATAATTATTCCACTGTGGGACCACTCTCCTGTTTCTTTGTGACCTCAGGTCTTCCACAAGCTGTTAAGATTACTAGAGCCAACATTGACCTTCAGAGGAGAAGACTCCAAGAAGTTCCTAAAAAAACATGACAACGGGTTGGACCTCTTGCTCGAGTTCCTGGAAGACCCGAGGACAATTCCTGAAGATATCACAAGCTTGCAGGTTAGTTCATTTAGAAATCCATTCCAGAAAATTGCCTTGTTGTTTACAAGAATAATGAGACATGAATCCACAACAAGTATTTCCTGCATGGTTCTTTATATTTTGTATTTCACAGTCAAGGAACAAGCCATTTTTTATTGGGGGAAGCTAATTTCCATTGAAATATGTTCCCAATTGTCATGATTCAAAAAGGAGAAGAAATTTTATATGTCATCCTACTTGGTTTTCACGATAGCGCGTTATTGTCCGTTTCCAAAACTGTCTATGTCCAAGAAGGTAAATTGTTAATTCGAACCAGTAACCTTCTGGTACTAGGCCTTGTGGAGGCACAAGGCCTCCCATTGTTTTTATGAGGTTTTTAATGACTTTGTCTTTGTTTTCAAAGATTTATTGTTAGGAAAGGATGTTCCCCGCATGTTTGACCGGGAAACCAAGCTTTTGGACAGGAAAGGGGCACTTGAACAAATGGATAATTACAACGTGATAATGATTTTTGGCTCCAAGGAAAATCCTTCTTTCCTTCCATGTCACATTATAGACAAAATGTGTGTTACATAAATAGCAAGGCAATACAATTACTGGTTGCATTTATTCCATGAGAAGAGAAAAAAATAGTTCATTCCTCTGCCTTGGAAAGTCGGGGACTTCATGTTGAGGAACGTCAACAAAATTGACAAATTCGCAGGCCATTTCAATAGCTTGAACCTAAGATATGCTGAAAGGCTAAGAGGGTTCAACCCTAATGGGATTTTTTTAGAACATTTACTAGCAGTTGGCTTCAACAATTATTTTATCTAGACACGCCTGAATGAAGACAAAGACAATGACGACAACATTCCTGCTTCTGACGCCGATGACCTAGAGACATTACAAAGCACCACTGAATTGTACAAACAATAGGGAAAAGGCCCTAGTGAGAAGAGTGTTCAATCCTTGGCTACGACTCCTAAGAGCACGACATCCCAGATCATCACTCCAACGACCCACTCTAGTAAGAAAGCGACCTAGAGTTCTTCAAATGGAGGAGGAGATAAGAACCCTGCTTGTGCTAAAATTGATAGTTCTCACAAGCTTCCCGTGAAGAAGAAGAGAAAAAATTTTGTAGGGTAAGAGAAACTTGAGACTGACCTGGATAGCGTATTCTGCAACGTTGATTAGCCTACGGATGCGATCCAACATAGTCTCCCAATGGAAATAGATGAGACTGGAATTTTTTATGAAGATGAATCCTTCGTATTCCAGAGCGTTGTTTTAATTGACAACAAGTCTAAAAATTTAATTATTGAAAAGAGAGATGTAAGAAATAAGAAAGGGAAATATCGTTCAGAGATTAACCTTAGGAACATGCGGCCGTCCCAAATCTCCTGACTTCATTGAGCAACTGAAGATGCTCTTGATGATTCCATTGGAGGCATTGAAGCTGAGAATGCCAGACTGAAGGACCAAGTCAAGGAATTGGAGGAATCTTTGATTCCTATGCCATTACTTGCTAGTCCTTTAGCAATAACCATGCCTGCCACCCCTTCATCCAAGTTAAAAGGATCCTCCAGCCTCCTCGCATCATGTAGCGGCTATGTGGAGAAGAATATCAAGAAAATAATGGAGATGATTACTCAGGCCTGGGAAACATCACAAAGTATGGCTTCCCTTGGAATGGGGGCACATGCTTTGCACGGACATTTGCAATCATATTTAAAAAATGAAGAACGTTTCTATATAGACACGGTCATCCCTTTTGGCATCCATGTCGGAAACATGACATATATGAGAAGAAGACAAGAATCTCTCCCCTCCCCAAACTGGATCACTCAATTAAATGCATGCTGGAAAGAGAAAGTGAAGAACCTGCATCTCATTGTCCAATCATGTGAACAAACCATATCAAGGAAAGATGAATTATTCAGAAAGATGACCGGAATAGACTTAGTCGGAAGTACCAATGAGGTCCAAGACCCCAACTTAATCATCAACTCCTTGCCCTTATCCAAGCAAGCCTTCGATGAACAAGTTGATATTTTTAAGGGCTTGTCTTTATAAAAGTTTTACAAGATCCTTGAATATGGTGAAGATGACATGGACAACTGGCTAGTCGACTATTCGGTAGAAAATGAAGAAATTGATCAGGCTCTGCGTAATCTTTCTATCGATCTAAGGGAATTAAAAAATGAGATTTTCAACATAAAAATCCAGGATAAGATCAACGTGGCCCCCATGAGAGGCTACATTGAAGAATGGATCCAAAGGGAAATCTAAAGCTCACTGACGAAGGGAAACGGACAATTGGCACGATTCCAGTAGTTGTTGACGACAACAATAAAAAGGCATCAACAAGAAAATAACAAAGGGGGAGATATATACCATCAATGTAAGTCTATATTGATCACATCCTGCTTTGTTTCTCAATCCAGTTAGTCCACCTCTTTAAATAGAAATGTCTAACCAAAGACTGATACCTTCCAATTTCTTATTTTAAGGTCTTGCTCTCTACCCTCACCCACTTCTTATTTCTACAGTCCAATTTCTTGTACATATTTACTTTATGGTCCATGGGAGCCCCAATCCCAGTCTATATGACAAATACATTTAAATTTCCAGGAACATGTAACAAACAATATTATTTTTTTGATATGTTTCGAAGAAAACTATTTTTATCTTCTTTTATATTTATGTGCTTAGAAATTTTTATCTTCAACTATGTTGAATGTTAAGAGATTGTGTTTATTTAATTTGAATGTTTAATGTGTGTGATTCCTGGTCCTATTTTCCAGGAACCTTTATTTCAAAAAACAATAACTTATAGAGGAGTACCACATCTATAAGAACACAGTAGGATTCAAAAAAAAATATTTGTTTCTTTGCTATCACATATAACTTTATTTATCCTAACACATATAGAGACACACAAGCCAGATGATCTATTTTAAGAAGTGACTATGGAAAATTGTACTTAAGTCTAACCAATTGGAAGTATACAAAAATCATTATGAATTAATTGTTGATTAAGGTTGGTTGTCATTGATGTCAACCCTTGAAGAAAGCTCTGTAGCACAAAGGTTGGGTAATGGACCCAAGATTGTTTGATGTAAAGGTGACTCATTATTGTCTTGTCATGGTTGATAATAAGTAGAAATGGATGAACTCCAAAGTGGTCCCCTTATGGTGAAATCCCTCACGGGAAGACGCTTTGCGGATTGAGTTATCGTAGAAGTATGGTTAGAGAACCCATGCTTATTTGTGGAATAATGAGATGAACGCCAATTAATTTTTTATTGAAACTATCCTAGATGGATATTTATTGTCATTCCATTTCCAGTGGTATGTGGAACACCACATAACTCCTCACGGTTAGAGAGTTATGGCCATGAGAAGTCGGAGAACCCATGTTTGGGTAATGGACCCAAGTTTGTTTGATGGATAACGGTATGAGTTTTGATATATTTTCAGGTAATACTATTATATATGGATATTACATGTCATTCCATTTCTGGTGGTATGTGTAACGTCACATAACTCCTCACATTTTGAGAGTTATGGCCTTACGAAGTTGGAGGACCCTCATATGTCATCTAGAAGCCCCAAAAGGTCAAAGTAGTCAATGTGGTTTAAGATATTTTAAAAGGTAAATAATAAAGTGAAGTGATGAGTGTACTATAATTCAAATTAAATACAAAATATATTAATTCAATAATAAATTTAATGGAGAAATTAGAAGTGGGTTAACCCTAAAATAAAGAAAGTGGGCAAAGTGACCTAGAAGATGTTTTTAAGGAAGCTACTTGGGGAGTATAAATAAGAGGTCAGGCTCTCTCATTTAAGACACACTTGAGTATATTGAATACCTATAGGTGTCTGAGGTAACCAAAGTATATCTAAGCCTAATTTATGAGGAAAGTGAAGAAAAGAAGGTCAAAATTCAAGGAAGGATAAATCCTTTTGATGATGCTTTCTAAGGTATGTTTTTTTTTAGGTCATCTCACCATTTTCACAATAATTTTTTTTTCTAGAATGATTCAGACCGTGAAATTGCTATACCATTGAGGAAACATATCCAAGTATCCATGGTAAAAAAATGATCTTGTGGGTTGTTGTAATTTTGGAGTTACACTCCGTGGAAAATAGGGTTTGTGGCTAGTCCTGAAACTAGTCAAAAATGAGTGTTTCGGGTAAAAACGTCATAACTTATTCATAATAGATCCAAATTCAGTAAGACCATTTTTTTTGGTTAGAGTACAGTCTATAGTGCTGTGTAACAGTTTCATATCAATTCAACAAATATTTCACGTGGGGCATGCTCTACAAGGTCGCTCTCTAGAATAAGCCAGAATTCAACAAGGTGTGCCATTTTTTCCATAACTCCTTTTCTGAGAGGTTCCAAGTAGTGAAACCTGGAGGAATTGCATAGAACACACTGAAGAACATTTTGTATCAGTTTTAGATATTTATTCATTACATGTACAAAGTTATGATTATTTCAAGTTAGGGTTGTTTACTAATCCAAAACTAGTCTTGTGAGGCTAAAGAAACGTTTGATGAAAATGCTAGTCTCTTGTTGTTAAAGTTAAGGAAGGTTTGCAGGTATGTGATCATATACACCAGGTCTATTACAGAGTTACAAATCATATTTGGATGATGAAATTGATGAGGTCTTTTGGTTGAGGTACAAGTTGGGTACATGGTTGAGACAAGTAGTTGATGAGTTGGCACATACATGAAGTGTATAATTGATGATGTTGGTACATATTGATGAGTCATAGTTGATGAGTACTTGACAAATTATTGGTACATACTTGGTACATGGTTGGTTGCACTTGTTTATGGTACAGGTTGATTACAAATTATTTGGTACAGGTTGGTGCATGGTTGATGCACTTGTTTATGGTACATGTTGATTACATGTTGAGGTACAGGTTGATGCATGGTTTCAGTTTATTGGTACATGTTTACAGTGGTATATCTCATAGTGATAGTGTGACAGTGGTTCCATCATTCTACTTCTACTTCAGGGCGGTTGGACGGGGCAAGGACAGGTGGTTGTAGCCACCTTCCGGTTGTAGTCGGAGAACATAGGGGGTTGTAGCCTCCTTCTAGTTGTAGCCAGAGAATTGGGGAGTTGGAGCTTCCCTCAGGTTGTATCCTGAGAAAATAGGGGGTTGGAGCCTCCTTCAAGTTGCAGCTGGAAAACAAAGGAAGTCGGTGCTTCCAATGAATGTAATTCTTCAAGACATATAAGATAAAACATTCCGTGGTTTTCTCCTGATTTGGGTTTCCACGTAAAACACTGGTGTATTGTGTATGTGTGTGATTGTTCATTTCTTATTTATCATTATTGGATAATAATTCTACATTGATATAACACTTGGATTATTTGGAGAAAAAGGATTATAATTACGCGATTATTGATTCACCCCCCTCTCAATAATCCAATAATTGGTATCAGAGCAGGTTCCTTCAGAAATTAGTTTAACCACTGAAAGGTAGATCATGGAGAGTACCAACTCATATAAAAATGGAATACCACACTTTGATGGACAGAAGTATGCTTTTTATAGCATAAGGATGAAGACATATATACAAGCACATGGGTTTGAAATTTGGCAATCAATTGTAGATGGATACACAATACCAACAGTTCCACCAACAAATGACAAAGCAATGAAACTTGGTGAGAATAATTCCAAAGCTACAAATGCACTTTTGAATGGTCTCAGTGAAACAATATTCACCAAATTTTCACATTGTAAATCCGTCAAAGAGATTTGGGACAAGCTTCGAAATATTTATGAAGGAGATACAAAAGTCAAAGCAACAAAACTTCAAACTTATAGAGGTCAGTTCAAACAATTAAAAATGAAGGAAGATAAGAATATTGCAGCCTACTTCTTAAGAGTTGATGAAGCAGTGAATGCAATCATAGGATTGGGAGAAGAAATCGAAGAATATGTAATTGTTCAAAAGGTACTAAGATCTCTTCCTATGAGATTCAACCCTAAGATATCAACACTAGAAGAAAGATCGGATCTGAACTCAATAAGCATGGACGAATTGCATGCAATCTTCAAAACATATGAAATGAGAACTGAATAGGAAATCCATCTGTAAAAGAAGCAGCCTTCAAAGAATCCAAAAGATCAAAGCAAAAGAAAAAGGAACAAGAAGAATATAGCAGCAACAACGACGTCTCGGAAGATGATGAAGAAGTGGCCAACTTCGTCAAAAGACTAAACAAGGGAACCAATGGTAGGTATAGAGGTAAGCTTCCTTTAATTTGTTTTAATTGTGATGGTATTGGTCATTTTTCTAACAAATGTC
>ML844758.1:0-18485 GCA_009831015.1 Picea engelmannii | reverse complement strand
TTATCTCTGAGAAGAGATGTGACGGCTACTCGCATTCGCAAGAAGATGATTACAATGAGGCTCTGAAGGCCCTTTTACAATAAACGGGAATTCCAAAAGTCCTAAACATCCAAAAACCTAACCCTAGGAGATGAAGCGCCAAAGTCATGTGGGCCCCGTTTGGGTAAGTGAGTACATCAACTTCCCGGGGTCGTAACTTTTGCATACGATCTCCGTTTTAGGCGTGTGATAGCTCGTTGGAAAGGTATCATCGAGGAGATTCATTTTGGGGGCTCAATTATGCATTTGACTATCATTGAGAACCTCGATCTAGAAAAAACCTTCATTTGGGCCCTCAAAATGGCCCCGAAAGTTAAAACCTGCTAAAAATAGTAAATTTCCAAAATGGCCAGAAAATTGTTTTGAGCCATTTGGAAAAGGTGGGTGGCCACTGATATCCACCTGGATCACCATAGCTGCTACAGAGCTATGAGAATTCCAGTCCAAATTGTTGCTGAAGTCGAAGGCAAGGGAGGTGAAGCAGCTGATGGACTGTGTGACAGTGAAGGTGTATACTCCTGGGGTGGGACATGCATGTGGGGAATGAGAGTCTGTGAGCAGTGGACATAAGTGGCTCCTAGGAGAGAATCCTTCCTCATAAACTGTGTGTCTTCCTGTTGACCTTGCCTAGCCTAGGATTCCCTTGCCTAATGGAGCTTAGTCCCATCTCGGGGGTGACCTACTGCTGAGAGTGATGAACAATGCGGTCTAAGGCTGGGAGGTTCGTGGAAGGTCTACACGCAGTTGGTGGTGTTATTCCAGTTGAAAGATAAGTATAATTTACATGCTTAATTTTATGTTATGCATGCCTGTGATGCTGGAATGTTATCATGTATTCCGTGTGTATACGAATTATTGTCTTTTACATTTGAATATGTATGGTAGCAGTAACTCTATCTTATGTGTTTTATTTTGATTAAAAATGCATGTTATATATTTATATGTGAATGTTCCATAGTGGTAGCATTACCCGGTCTCTGTGGAGGATCGAGGATGCTACAGTTTGGTATCGAAGCTGAGTGAAGGCTCCGAGTAGTGGCATTGCCCTGTATTGTTGGAAGGTCGGGGATGTTACAAATTGGTATCAGAGCCATGGTTTTCAACACTGAGCCTAGATGGACCATGTTAGTGGAAGAAGCAAAAGTTTCAGAAAGAATTGTTGTCGAAGTAGACAAAATTCGAGTTCAGAGCATGGTTTCAACACTAAGCCCGGATGGGCTGGATAAGTGGTCATTGGACCCAAGGTTTCAAGAGGAAATTGTGTTAAGAGGAACCAATTTTGGACCTCAGAACCTTCCTGAGTGCCAAGAAGTTATCTTGGTCATGTTACAAAGCTCAGGAGGAGTAGCGGTGTCGTAAAACCGCGACATAAGTGGTGTTGGGCCGCAGAGTAATGTGGACCTTAGGATCTGTTCGAGAGAAGGAAAATCCTTCATGACCGTTAGATCCGGTAATGTTGCGAGGTAATTAGTCGTGAATTCTTTGGAAATTCCTAGAGTAACAGAGTTTGTTCTGCGCTGTAGGATTTGTTCAGAAGGAAGGGAAATCCTTTACAACCATCAGATCTGGGGAAGGTGCGGAGGAGTTAACCCGAAGGAAAGCGCTCCAGGCAAAAGCGAGCGTAGAGGAGTTGAAACTCCCGAAGTCTGAAACTCCAAAGTGACGTAGTATGGTGATGTCACTTGGTTTGACATGGACACATGGGTTGTGTGCCATGTATAAGTGGGTTCCAGACTCGTGGAAGGTTGAAATATAGTTTGGAACGTGACGTGTGACACCCATCCGAATGGGCCACATATCAGCTGCTAGTATTCCACCATGTGGCTTTCGGTATGAGCAGGGCTAGTGGGGCCAAGGTTACGTAACGTAATTAAAGGTCAAAGGACCCACAGTGTCGTTGATCACGATACATCAAGGTCAACGACCAGAAGGCATTGCGGGGACCCAAGTTGCACGGGAGTTAATTCTCGAAGGCAGTCCCGTAATCAAAACCGTGGTTTCATTGAGAGGTTACGTGTTAGCATCAAAAGAATTGCAAGACGAACGACGGGTTGCTCCAAACCACCATTGCATGCCCCCGCAATTGGAAAACGTTAAGTGATGTGATGTAATGACGTCACCAAAGGTGATTGGGAATGTTCGGAGATTAACAGTTCAGATGTGTGGATGTGGGATCCTTCGAAGCTCCAAAGTCCCGAAGACCCGGAACTCAGACACCTGAAGTTCCATAGTAAGTGTTAGTTGTTGGATGTTATGTAGACGTGGATTGATGATCTGCCCTACTTCGCAAGTTCGGTAATCCGGAACTCTGAGAGATTGTTGTGTGGTGCTTTGAAATCTTCCAAAGCCGAAGGCCCGAGTAAGCATCTAGTGATCTAGTGCTTGGTCACGACCTGTGATCGCATGGGTTGGAGACTGAGAGAAAGGGGCTAGTGCCCGAAAATGATTACAGAGCAGAGAAGAGCTCGGAAAGAAAATGAAATCTAAACGTTTTTCTTAAATCAAATTGGTTTGAATGCATAAATTGGTGAAGTATTGAATAAGTTTCAATTGTTTCTCTTCTTTGAGTTTTCGAGTGCAAGCAATGCACATTGTCTGTAAGGAGTGCATTGACAGAGGTAAGTTAACCTCAGAGAAGCTCAAGAGAGATATCGTTGAACCTTCATCAACAGAAGTGCAAGGAGTGCACAGGAAGAACTCTGTGTTGAGTTCAGAGAGAGATAAAGTCACTGAGAACTCTGTAGGGCTCTATCAGGCGGGCATTGAGCGAGTGCAAGTGTGAATAGAGAGAACTCTTTGTCGAGTTCAGGGAGAAGAGTATCAAAGGAAGATACTCCCAGAGCTGTTGAACACTATGTAGAAAATGCTCAGCAAGGTGTGCTTTAAGAAAAAGGTTTCCAGGAGAGCACGAATTTTTCCTTTGAAAGGAAACAGAAGGGCCGAGACCCTTAGGAGACTGAGTAAATCGAAAAGCTCATTAGAGATAATGCAAGGAGTGCATGAGAGATGGAATCATTGTAAGTCCTAAAGCTCAGAAGAGATAATGCTTATGAGAGCGAAGACAAGATCCAAGAGGTGGACTCGCAAGAGAAAGGTCAAAGGCCGAAGCCTTTGAACACTGGAAAAATCTTCCAAGGCAGAAGAAGTCAAAAGCTTAGGAGGAGGAGCGACAACAGTTGTCAGATCGGTTGTGGGGAGGATCCTGGACTGTTAGATCAACGTCCAATAGAGAAAAGTAAGCACAAAGGAGAGGAAGGGATCCCATCTGTTAGGTCTGAGCGTGAAGGACCACCAACTATTGGATCTGGAGGTAAGCGCATGAGACTTAACCCTTGTGTGCATAGGAGAAGTGGACTTGTCAAAGTCCCGAAGTCTCGAAAGAGATCTTGATCATTGATCGAGGAGGAGGTCGAAGGACCATTGATCTGGTCTTGGTCAGAAAGAGCCGAAGTCCCAAAGAGAATCAGGGTCGTTGTTTTGAAGAGGACGCGTGGCAGAAGATCTGTCACTCCAGGGAAATTCACTCGGGAGATTTGTGTGTGTGGAGACGTGAGAACTCTCGAAGGCCAGAGAGTCGGAATTCATAAGAACCGTCTGATTGTTGAGGACAGGTGTCATTAGATCTTGCACTCTGGAAGATTGTCATACGTGGAAAAGCAGATAGTTGAGAGTTGAAACTCCTGAGGACCGGAGAGCCGGAATCAACCATAGCGGTTGATTTGGAAGGGAGCTACGTGTCGACAGATCGCGTAGATCTGGGATCGTGTGTGGAAGGAGGATAGAAGGTAGAAAAGGGAAGATAGATAGCAGTCGTTGATCGTGGATCATCACCAAGGGATTGGAGATCGATGGACGAGTTGGATTGTGGGGCTAGAACTTGCTCGAATGTTAAAAATCTGAGAGCGGGCTACAATTTATACCATGGTTTTAACAAAGTGATGTGTGGCGGTTGGAGGTAAATTGCGGGGTGAAAAGTGGGTTAGCCTAAAACCACTCTTTCCCACGCCTGCAATCACAGTTTTCCATGAGGTCATAGCCCAAGGGCTAATGAAAAAGGGGCTAATGCCTGAAACTTGGAGTTTTGGAAGCACGCAGGAATAAGGTTGCGGGTCTGTCAGGACCTACGCTTAAAGGGAAAAGAAGGGGACCTCTATATAATTGTTTTGGGTTCAATCACAAGCCTAAAGAGTCAATGTGACTCGGAAGTTTGGAAAGATCCATTGACCGGGAGGTCAGCAGACCTCGCTAAGGTGGGGGCACTGCATCGAAAGTGCTCAGGGCAGGAATGATCATGCATAGTGATCACAGTGGGAGCACAAGAAGATCCAGGAATCCAGGAAGAATTGAAGACTTCTGGGTTCATCAAGGAAAAGTTTTATAGGGAGAAAGAAGTTGCTGCAATTTCTGTGACAGCGAGTCTGTTATGGCTTCTTGGGTCAGCCAAAGGAAAGAATGTTTGCATGTTTGCAAGTGTTGTTGGTGATGTTGTTGCATAAAGAAGGAAGCAACAAAGAGCTGAAGTGTTGGTTATAAGTTTGATAAAAGAAGCATGAAAGCTTCTACTGGCATCAGACTTTCAGGTAGTATAAAATTTATTAATGGCAGTCATGCAAGTATGAGTTTTTATTACTCTTTTTGCATAATTGTTGAAAGGAAATTTAGGTAAGAATTTCGTTAGCCAGAGTTATTATATAAAATCACGTGATTATATTATTGAGTGCATACCACTGGATGTGATAAAGGCTGGAGGCCTGTATTAATTCAAACCTTTTTAGCTTATGAATGCATACACTGACGTAGTAGAATGTCATGTTAATTTGGTTATGGGGTAATAACCAAAGAATTAAAGATAAGAATTGGTTATAGGAATAAATGCCAGTAAGCTAGTCATGTATGAGACTAGGACCTGGTTGGATATTGCAAGGTATGGATATGGAAAGGTTATGAGCCACACATGTACTAAAAGCTTCCTACCTTTAAATAAAACTTGGACTGCAACCTTTTTGCTAACACTAATGAACACCACATAATTATATTTTTGGTGTAGTGTTCGGGTCGAAAAGGAAGGCATTCAATTAATTGGGAAGACAATAGGAAGTGTGTGGAGAATGTGTCAACACATTGGCCATAATTCCAACTCATGGATGGTGAGATACATGACTGAGATAAAGAGCATTATGTAATTCAATGCAAGCTGCGTTGAATAAGTATGCACTGAGAATTGCACTTATGCATAGTAAGTGACAAAATTGTATACTAAATGCAATGATTGAATGTGTTTTGTAAGTACATTCATATATATTATTGCATGGAAATAATTATTACTAACAGCTGAAATGTTGTTAACTCATGAAGTTGAGGACATTTCAGGGAGGTGTTAGACATTGCAACAGGAAAGTTGCAAGTCGAGTACTCACATGAGCATTGACTACAGGAAATTTTCTTTTTCAGAAAAAGAAGTAATGAACTTACAGATATTACTGTGAACATGCATATGCATAGAATGACGAGTCGTTCTAGTTTATTAAATTGTTGGGTAATTATGATTGAATTGCTAGATGCAGACAATTCTAAGATCACTGCATATGGTTCTGTACATATTGCAATTGAATTATGATGTACAGGAAATACTGACAATTGTTGGCAGTATGCAAGATGAAGCCTTGCAGGAAAATAGTATGCAGTTTGGTGCTTGTGGAAAACCACAAGGAAGGTTGCAATCCTAATTTGGAAACAACCAAGAAGAATTATGAAATGGAATTTCTTGTTTTGGGGAAAAAGTTGAATTCCTTTTTGAACTAAATTGGAGTTCCTAAATGAATTCTTTTATGTTTTCTCATGATAACTGCATGTGGGTGATGCAGATGAGATGATGTTGATTAAAGTTAGAATGTTGATTACAAAGAGTAGCTTGGGGAAGATGTCGATTGGAGACCTTTGAGGGAAGTTGGAACTCCTCGAGCCACGATGCTCTAAGACTTCCAGTCCGGCCTGTTGCTAAAGCCCAAGGCAAGGGAGGTGTAGCAACCGATGGACTGTGTGATAGTGAAGGTGTACACTCCTGGGGTGGGACAGGCATGTGGGGAATGAGATACCGTTGGTTGGAGTGTTGCTAAGGTTTGGTTGGTTGGAGTGTTGCTGAGGTTTGGTACCTTGGCCTAGACCATGTTGATATAGAAGTCTTATCAATCAAAAGATAAGTACAATTCTCTATTTATTGTATGTTGTGTATCTTGTATACAAGTTATAATGTTATTAGAATTGTCTGTATATACATATATATACCTTGCACTACCTTCATCCATGACTGTACATAATGTGTTTCATATTTCATTGCTTAAGAAATATATACATGATGTTAATCATGTAATCGTTTGGAATGTGATTCAGGTGGAGCAAGAAGGCATCTTGCAAGTGTATCTGGTGCACATATTGGACCGGAAGAGCAAACAACTCTGGAATCGAGCCATAGGGCCTGTAAAGGTCCAGTGGACTTGGTACGGTCCTGAGGACACGACATGGGAGCATGAGGATGCTATGTGGGCAGAATACTTGCATCTTTTTGAAGATTTTTGGAAATCTTGTTGATGTTGTGTAAAAGTTGCACTGAGGACAGTGCAAAAATAAGGGGAGGGGATTGTAATATCCCCAAGGACGAGCCCATGTTGTATTTATAAATTGTAAACATGTTTTGTAGGTTGGTGAGCCGAGTGTTGATAAGTTGGTGGGCTTATGTGTTTACTAGGCCGAAGAGCTTAGGTGTTAAAGGCCAGGAGTCTGATTTTGTATATGTAATTATGAAGATCATTAATAAAATATAAACATTGTTGCACGCAGACCGACCACGAAGAAAGAGTGATGGGGGACTAAGCTTCCACAAGGTTGGTAAGGGAAAGGGGGCTGAAAGGTTGGAAAGAGGGGCTAAGCTTAGGGGCTTAAGTCCTTGAGAATAATAATTTATTATTATTCTAAAGTTGTGTAAAAGACATGTGTCTATCCTAAGTCCTGGGAGGGGCAACGTGTGCAAAAGGGAAGCATGCAGCTCCAGGAAGACAAGTGTCGACTTGGGCGCATGTAGTTAAAGGCTGAAGTGTCAGCTATGTTAGGGGTTCGTCCTCCATTCTCCCATCCACTGTCTATCATGTTTGGTGTCAGCATTTGATCTCTGCATACCCTCCGACAGCTCTGAAACCAGAAAACCGTGAGGCCGACCTGTGATGTTTTCCTGAGAAGCTGACGCGTCCTCCGTGAATTCCATTTAGCTCTGCGTTGGGCCTCTGCATAAGCCACACACCTCTAAAAATCAAACCCGTGAAGCTGACCCGTGTCTTCTGTGAAGCCTGAGCATCCCGTAAATGTCTATGTCGTGTGTGTTATAATTGTGGGTTGTTGCGGCCATGCAGTCCCTTGGCTAAGTGTGGCTCGCCACCGTCGTCTGTTCCATGATGAGCCTTGTTGTTGTTCTCCTTGTGTTGGAACGGAGCTGAAGAAGCAAGTTGTCAGGCCTGTGTGCAACACTCTCTCTAGGTGAGAGAGGTGGTTGTGGCTAAAGAATCAGGTTGTCGGGCCTGTGTGCAACACTATATCCAGGTGAGAGAGGTGGTTGTGGTTGAAAAGGCAGGTTGTCAGGCCTATGAGTAACTCTCTCCAGGTGAGAGAGTGTGCTGGTGGAAGTGAGTTCTCTTGGAAGGGGTCCCATAGTTGCTACAAAGATCTGAGAATTCTGGTTTGACCTGTTGCTGAAGCCCAAGGCAAGGGAGGTGGAGCAGCCGATGGACTGTGTGACAGTGAAGGTGTATACTCCTGGGGTGGGACAAGCATGTGGGGAATGAGAGTCTATGAGCAGTGCGCATAAGTGGCTCCTGGGAGAGAATCCTTCCTCATAAACTTTGTGTCTTCATGTTGACCTCGCCTAGCCTAGGATTCCCTTGCCCGATGGAGCTTAGTCCCAGCTCGGGGGTGACCTACTACTGAGAGTGATAAGCAATGTGGTCTAAGGTTGGGACGTTCGTGGAAGGTCTGCACGCAGTTGGTGGTGTTATTCCAGTTGAAAGATAAGTATAATTTATGTGCATAATTTTATGTTATGCATGCTGGAATGTTATCATGTATTTTGTGTGTATATGAATTACTTTCTATTACATTTGAATCTGTATGGTAGCAACAACTTTGAGTTACATGTTTTATTTCGATTAAAAATGCATGTTATATATTTATATGTGAATGTTCCGCAATGGTAGCATTACCTGGTCTTTGTGGAGGGTCGTGGATGCTACAGTTTGGTATCAGAGCTAAGTGAAGGCTCTGAGTAGTGGCATTGCCTGGTATTGTTGGAAGGTCGGGGATGTTACATAAACTCCTCAAATGAGGAATGTTTACAACGCTCTGGCCTCTAAACTTTGGTCTCCAAAAATTTGTGGTTGGCCACAAAATCTATGCGATTGGGATCTTGCTCCAAAACTGAAATTGTTTACGTTGTTAATTCTGGAGAACAAGATTTTAACTTGGGACAATTTGCAATGTAGAGGTTGGTCTGGTCCAAACATTTTCTCTCTTTGTTTCAAAAAGCCCGAGAAGGTCTTGCACCTGATGATTCAATGTAGTTTTACTCAACAGGTTTGGACTTTGATTTTAAACGCTTTAAACTTAAGGACAGTTTGGACGGGTCTCACAGTGACCTCTTGTTTTGAAGGCTGGACAAATAAGAAAACAACAAGTTCTTCACAAAACTACCATCTCTCATTTGCTGGTAGGTGTGGCTGGAACATAACAAAATCACCTTTGAGAGTGGTAGTTCTTCTGTCCACTCAGTTTTCCATAGGACTCTCAGCTGGTTGGACAATTCAAAGACTATACAACTTGCGGTGGTTCCTAGGTGGTTACCCCCGATATTAAAGGATGACATTCCTGCTAGCTGGTTTGACGCAGAAACTCAGTTACATGGACATAAATGTGGAGTTGGGGGGTCATCAAGATCAATGACCACACTGTTTTTCAGTGGACTTACAACTGTGGGACGAGTTCTAACACAAAGGTAGAGCTTTTGGATGTTTGGGCCTTACTATCTATTGCTTCTCGACTTCACATCCCGGATTTCCAAGTATTTGGGGACTCCAAGATCATTATCGATTGGCTACACCAAAAAGGAAATTTGCAGGTTATCTCTCTTGAGTGCTGGAAGGACAGGATCAAAGAACTTATCCAATCCTTCGGGTCTTTAAGCTTTACCCACATTTTCAGAGAACACAATAAGCAAGCGGATGACTTATCAAAGAAGGCCTTTCAGAACCTGGAAGACAAAATCTATTATTCATAGCTAGAAGAAGGGCATGAGGGCCCAACCATGTTTATAAACCTTTTTTGATGTTTATTCTGAGCCTGGGTTGGGAAAATGAATATGGTATCTTTGCAGTTGTGGTTTATGGGTCTTGGGTTGCTTGGGTTTATAGGTTTTTTTTTGGAAGCCTTATTAGTCACAATTTTTGTTTTCTCTTTGGCCCTATGTTGGATGGGAGCATGGTACACCACTGAAGTAGTCTTTTATAACCCGACTTTGTATGATTGTATTTGGAAAATATTATATCAGGAATTTTTTGTTGGAAAAAAACTCCTCGAATTTAATAACATATTGTTTTCATAAATTAAAAGAAGGTAAAAGTGAACATCAAATTTAACACTCTAGATAGGATAAAAATTATCTTATTTTAGTTGAATAATGTAAATCATCTTTGAATTAACATACAACCTCCAAAAATCTAAAATGCATTGAAACCATATTCTCTTAAATTTTTTGTTTTAGTATATTCTAAATTTTCAATAATCTAATTAGTATACTTAAATCTTAAAATGCATTAAAATTATAATGTGTATTTTTATTAGATTCCAAAGAAAATTTAATTTTCAAAATCATTTTAGAGATTGTATATAATTCATATTAAACAAGTGCAACATGCTGCGATATATTGCCTCCGAAACTAATAATTTATTTTATGGATGCACCTATCTATCCCTAGTAAGTTAAATGATGAGTACGTGCTATTGGCAGATGTGTAAGTTGTGAACGTCGCTCCTTTCAAAAGACTAATCACATCAATCAATTATTCAATATCAAGCCAAGCCTTGTAGCGGAGCCTATTGGTACCCCACCCTAGCGGATTGGATTGTAGCGGATCAGATTGTATCTATCAACGGGTATCATATAATAGCGGATTAGAGCATCTGTGGTTCAATTGTATTAGAGGCATCATATTAGTACCTTCATCATCAAAATTATTATCGTAGTCAGCAGCAACAACCTCAGTAGGACGAGGTCTAGACTCTCTTCATCGCCGGTCTCCCCAATGACGTCAAGCATCGCTAAATTTATAACCTTTTCCGCGAGTTCCCTAGCTATCGATCATGCCAGCTCAGGAATTAGTAAGGGCAAAATGTTGTCAGGTGGAAACGTGACGGTTGGGAATTCTGTCCTTCCATTAATTCAAGGTCTCGAAATATGTGAAGGCTGCAATAACACTATCAATTTATTGACCAATGAGGAGTTAAAAAAATACTATTTTTGTTATATTAATTTTATTTTTTTTATTTGTTAAGTTCAACATTAAAACTGATACAAAATTTTCAAGTCAACACAAAACTAATATGAAAGTCAATGCTAACTCATTGCTATATACTACCTTTCGCAGTATAATAATGTGTTTACATGATTTATTGATTTATAACTATACTAACATAGATTAACGTTTAAATTCCTTAATACTTAAAATATTTATTCTTAAATCTTAAAATGCATTAAAATTATAATGTGTGTTTTTTATTAGATTTCAAAGAAAATATAATTTTCAAAATCATTTTAGAGATTTTATATAATTCATATTAAATAATGTATTTACATGATTTATTGATTTATAACTATATTAATATAGATTAATGTTTAAATTCCTTAATACTCAAAATATTTATTAAAATAAATAAATTTATATAAATAATAATTGATTTGATTTTGGATGATATTGAAGGACGAGCTTTGCAGCTAGGGTTTCCCTAGTTGCAGCCCAGTCCACAGTCAACTCCTCCTCCTACAACCGCATCCCCCTCCCCACGAGCTCGATGAGCATTGGGTGTTCTCTCTGGTGGTGGTCGCACCGACTCTGGAGCGGATCCAACTTTTTTCCGGTGGACACGCTCTCTTGGGAGCGGATCTGGTCCTTGTTTCTTCGTTCTTTTCCACTGGTGCCCCCGCTTTCCTCTCTTTCCTGCAACAAATCTTGTCTTGGGTGGATTTGGTGTGCTGCCTTTGGGACTGTTTGTGCGGCTTGTGGCCTTGATGTGGATGGGTTTGCTCGTTTCCTTGACACCTGTCTGCTGCCCCCATAGGATCGACCCGGTGCATGCCAAATGGAGTGCTACTGGTTCTGTCCTGGCTTGGTTGTTCGGTGGCCGCACTTTCCCATGAGCGGATTTTGTAGCGGTTGCTGGGGTTTCTGCTTCTTTTCGGTGGTTGGGTCAGTGCTTTGAGGTCCATCTTTTGGGCATGCAATGTTGTTTTGTGGAGTTGGATCAACTCTTTGAGGTCCTTTCTTGGGTGTGTAATTTTTGGCTTCCCTTGGTCAGGTCAAAACTTTGACGTCCATCTTTGGGCGTGCAGTGTTGATGTGGATCTGGATCAACATTTTGAGGTCCTTTCTTGGGCATGCAGTTTCTGGCTTTTTCCCTTTAGTTGTAAGGTGTTTCCCAATTCATATTTTTGTAACTGTACTCAGTGGCTTTGTAGCTAACTCTGAGCCCTCTCGGGCTACCTTTTTCTACTCTATTTATCCTTGATTGGGGCATGCTTTAGGCGCATTTAAATATAATTTAGTTCTCTTTGGATGAATAAAATTAAGTTTTTTTTTTCCGAAAAAACATAAATTGGTTTGATTTTTTTAAATATTATATAAAATATAATATATCATATTTATACTATATTATAAAAATATATTTTATTTTTTTAATATAATAAATAAACATTTTAATTACTTAATTAAATTATTATTATTATTATTTGTATATTTAAATTTAACTTAAATATCATTAAAATAAACAAAATAATTAAAAAAAAAAAACTTTCTAAATGATAAAAATGGTTCTAAAATGTTCGCCATACAGCATCCACATCACACAATTTACAAAATTAAAAAAAAAAAAAGTCCATTACCCTGACTTACTTTAAGAGATTATTAATGTTTAATCTGAAAATATAAGTGATTCACATTTATGAAGTATAATATATATTATATATATGTTTTTATTTTAATGATAAATTAATTCGAATTGTTGAGCATTTTAGGTTTCATGCAAGAAATTAGGGTCAGTTAATTTTATTACATACTTTAATTGATGTCCATATCGAGTCCAAGTCAGAAATTGCAACCAATATTTTTGGGTTTGTACGCATACCATTCATGAATGTAAGAAAGTATTCAAGATTTTTTCCGCAATTTTTTCATGTATATTTAATTAATTTATATTTTTTGTGTTTACTTTCTTTTTATTTTTCTCTCTTGAGTAAATACCTTTGCAATTATTATCACCAACATTTGTTTTGGGTTTGATTGTTTTACATATATAATTTTGGTCAAACTAACTACTTGATTTAACACTTTTATAATCATTGTTACACATGCTTATGCTTACTTTCCCATTTTCAATGGAGTCACATGGATTGGGTCCCTTTCTTTCCTAATATTGAGAATTTGATTCTTATCTCTTTTCAAAAGTCTTCGTATAATAATGAGAATAAAATTAAAAGTATATAAGAATAATAATTATAATATTATAGTATTATTAGATATAAGTTGATTTTAAAAAAAATTTATAAATATAAAAGATAGACATTTCAATTTTTTTTCTATTTTTTTATACACATAACTTTTTTTCCAGGAAAAAAATTACTCGAATTATATTAAAATATATAATTCATTTACATTTTTTATACACATAACTTAAAAGATGTTATGAAAATATTGTTAAAAAGTTAATGACTTTAAATCAATTCTAATATTGTGAGGGTGAAGATAAATATCACTAGGCACACCATGAAGTTGCAAGAAATTTATCCATTGTGTGTAAGGATTTGCCTTTCGGCTCATATGGTAGTTCCTCATTAGTAGGTCATTGCATTATAATTGTACGACTGAGTTCCATGTTGATTTGAGAACAGTTGCCCTATGACACTCATGTTAAGACCACCACATGGTAGGGTGGATGCATAATGAGTGAAATAGATTTTTCATAACTTTATGTGATCCATGGACGATGGGATTCATAGACGATGGGATTATAGCCCACACGCTTCACCGATACAAATCCTCATGCAAGTGTGGAAATTATTTTATGTCTTGACAAGTATTGCAATTACTCACCAACAAGGATGAATGCATGACTCTACATTGTTTATTTTAAGGCGTCAAACCCAACTCAATTACAAATCTTTTAAGATAGTTGAATACACTTTGTCTCTATAGCTTCAAACCCAACATTTTAATTTGTAATTGCAAACCATTCAACATCGGTTGGTGGCAATATACTTTGTAATTGCTCCTATTTGAATATGTTTATACAATGCTTAATCAATCGTAAATATGTCTAATCATTAAAATTGATTCAAACAATGTATATATATCTAATTGTTTGTATGAAAATCGATGTAGATAAAAACTAAATCCAACGATTCCATCAATCGATCAAGAGGTTGTAGAGGGTGAATGATATAAGGGGAATTGTGGCAGCATTACTTTATTAATCTGGGGTAAAATTGATGATATCACCATTGCGTAGAGGCTTGGAATGTAGAGGATGGCTACACCAACGCTATTCTTAAAGGAAATTCTAGATAGATATGATTTACACATTAAGAAATCTCCAACAAATAGATCATTTGCGTGATTAGTTGAGGTTACTAAACATTTGTTGTATCAACAAATAATCAATGAAAATTAGCTTTGTAACTAATTATAGTAGCAATCGAAGAATTGAGAGATGGGGCTATGGATGCCAACATGATTTTATTAAAGTGATAACTCATATGTGGAGATCAACCAACGATCCAATGGTGATTCATTCTCAATGAAAAAAGTGATGTACGATGTAATTTTAAACAACAAGAAATCACATCAAACTAAAGCACTCACATAACGAATAATCAATCACAGAGTAGTTGATCAACCACATAGAAATTAAATGCACCACACACACAAAACTTTTAACTTGGAAATCCAAACATGAAAACCAACATTCGGTGGAGATTTTGTAAGTTTAAGATTTTTTTACAAAGGATAAGTTGCATTCTCAATTAGAGTTTTAAAACATTCTTACTCATAGGCAACATTGTAGATGGCCTTGTCTCAGAGACAACCTTTGATCTTCAAATATGTTTCTTCTTCTGCGTCCTTCATATTATGCTATTGCCCTTATTCCATATTTACTCTCAAGCCCTCTTGTTATCCTCTTCCTTGAATTCTTCATAGCCTTCATATTTAATGGGTTGCCTTGGGAGCTCAACCATCACAATGGTTTGCCTCATCTTCCAAGTCAAGAGAATTTTGGACTGTTCACTCAACTTTGCCAAAAAAAATAAATGCTTATTACAAAGTTTACAAAGATAATTAATTAGGATCCAATTTGGATCATCATGCTACGCCTCACAATCACTATCTTCACCCATTTTGCAAATGCATGCCATGACAAGGGTAATATGGACTACCTAAGGTGGCACACTTTTTTTTTTTTAAATTGTATAAATAACATATATGGAGCTACGAACTTCAAGTAGCTCAAATATTTAGTTTAATGTGAGGTGGAAGAAATTGGAAGCTTGCACCTCTCTCACACAAGAAAAATGGCTTCACCAATTACCCAAGGTGTGATTTTTCAATACTTTAATAGGCTTTAACATAAAAATGTATGTACACAAAATATTATGCATACTTCACATTTTCAACCACTACTTCTCTGTACCCAACACCTTAACAATTTCTATCTTTTGATATCTCCACTTTAAGGTTGTGAATTAAATATATCATTTAACAAACCTTGATAATTATATATATATATATATATATATATATATTATCGCCACTTTAAAGAGAACATATAAAACTTCACTTTATTCTAAAAAAAACTCATCATTTTTTACCATTTATTCTAAACTTTTAAATTAATAACAAAAAAATATACTCCAAAAAAAACTCATCATTTCTTACCATTTATTCTAAACCCTTAAATTAATAACAAAAAGACATTTTGTTATTATACTTGCCGATAGGCATGGTATATAGTGTTGAGTTAGGTTCGACTTTCTATTAGTTTATGGTTGATCATAAAATATACACCCTTTTATCTAAAGTTATAAAAAATAATAATTAATTTTAAATTTTAAATCTTATTTATCTCATATCTTATTGGTCAAAAACTTTGAAGTCTTATTGTTGCCTTCACTTCCCCCAATGTTATTGTAATAAATATTTCTGCCATCTAGTCATTTCATGCCTACTCTTTGTCTTCCTATCTCCTTAAACAATACTTTCATTATTATATTTGGCAAGTATATGCTACCTAGTAGCCTTATTTAAAAAAAGAAGTATGAACACTTTGAATGTAAGGACATTTTGTTATTTAAAAAAATAAGTATGAACACCCCTTGAATCTATTACAAGTAATATACATGAACCAACCAACCATGCCATGTAATCCTTGACATACAAATCAAACCATGTAATCATTCACATACAATGATTTGTAGCCTCTTGATAAGGAATGACAAAAATTAAGCACGAGACAAAAAGTCTCCCTCCTTGGAACTTTGAAGTGATAACATACACATATTAGAAACAAAGTTCCAAACTCATAGTCATGTTGGAACCACATCACTTTGAAACATACTTATTCTATCCCTTTGAAGTTTGTTTGTCAACTTGATGATATTTTCCATAAAGACATTCCTTACACATTTTCCCATATAAGATAACCCATCAAATGTTCCACAGATACGATGTACAATGTTCCATTTTATGTAATTATATAGTTTGTATGTGTTTATAATTGTTTTTTTGTTGTTGTTATTTTTCATATTTATCCTATAATATTTAATAAATTATATTATTAATATAAGAATATTTTTTTCAAATTTTATAATAAAATATGATATGGAATAATTTTAAAAATATTATTAGTTAAAAGAATTTGTCATTTTTATAATATTAAGAAGATTGAAAATAAAAAATACATTTTAAAAATATATTTTGTGTATATATCTAAATTTCAATTTCAAAATATTTATTAAAATATAAATCTTCTTAATTTTTTAATTTATCTTTTAAATATATTTTTAAATTCAATAAATTAATATTGACATTATATTAATATTTAAATAAATAGGAACTTGAAACTCAATGTTAAAAAAAACAGAAATATATATATATATATATATATATGGGGAAGGAAGTAAAGCAAAGAGGTGTATTTTATATAAATTGGAACTTTCTTCTTAGGTGGAAAATATTTGGTTTGAGGTCAATAGTTTGGCCAGCAAGATTGAATGTTCATTTCAAAAGTGATATGCTGTCACAATGTAGTAAATTCCCTACAGTGCAACATCTACCTATTTGTTGACTAAATTGAGTAAACTATCTTTCAACACTTTATCTCGAAGCAAATCAATTCACTTACGGTACAAAGTTTAGTCCTGACTTTGGGGTTTCACTTTTTATGATCATTTTCACATGTGTTTTTTTTGTTTTTTTATTTAATTATGTAATATTTTTATTATTAAATTATAATTTTGATAAATTAGTTAAATAAATATATTTTTATAATAAGTTGTGAATATATATTGAAATTTAATTATTACTTTTGAACAAAACAAAATAAGTATAATGATGGTTTATTATATATTTAGTTATTATTTAGGCAAAACAAAATGAGTATAATGATAATTTATTATATATAATTTTTTAATAATAAATTAAGTTTTTTATTTCATTAATGTATTAACGTGTTTCGAGTTATTTAATTTTATGATTTTTTTTAGTTCTTAAAATATGAAAATATAAAAAGTTAGAATTTTTATAGATTTATAACTCTTTTTCCATGTTTTGGGTGAATTTGGAATTGGACATTGTCGTGAGAGTATTGTTCCACCTTGCATATGCCCTAAATCATGGTATAATTCTGGTCATCTCTTAAATTTCTGTTGACTTTGGTTATTTCTTAAGAGTATTGTTCCACCTTGCATATGTCCTAAATCATGGTATAATTATGGTCATCTCTTAAATTTCTGTTGACTCTGTTTATTTATGAAATTTTTGTTAGATTGTTATTATATTTTTGGTAACAAAGAGGATTCATCCACTACAAGATTAACTTACTCTTTTATTATTTTCGGGGAGAAGTAAGTTTCTTTTAAATCCTTAATAGTAAGGTCGCCGACTCTATCATGCTATCATTCTTTTGTTTTTTCTTATTTTTATCAAACCCTTTTCATTAAATGTAAAATAAAATTGTTTTGAAGTTGATGAAATTTTAAATGGCTTTACCCACCATTCACCACCATGCATGTTTGAAAGCATTGTTTTTTGTATTTTTTCCAAAATGTTAGTCTTCTTTCATTTCTAACACCTAGTATACAGGTTGTCATAAATAAATTCTCTTACAAGGGGCATTGGCTCTCCACTAATAATTCAAAATCATCTATCACGAGACAAAGTAAGGTCGGCTTCAATATTCACTGGGTTTATGTCATTTGCATTATTAAACAACACCATTTTTATCTTGTTCCTTAATTGATTGCATCTAAGGTGTGTGTCAAGTGACTCTGTTTATGATACCTTTGCTTTTCGACCTAAGAAGCATTTTCCTTCGAATAAGACATTGCAAATTTACCTTACTTTGAAGTGTTTCTTACATAGAAAGTTATATGTCCATAGTCTAAAATTCGTAACCAACTATGATTTTCAAACTACAATACTATTCTTCAAAGAAACCTTTGCACGAACCAATATATATATTTTTATAAGCTAGTTGGTGAAGTTTTTATATTAATAGAGAAAAATATCACATAGATTGAGCTACCGACCTCTCGCTAGGGAAACCAGACCAACAACAAAAAACAATTTCTTGATCCAAATTGTCTTTGAGCAACAACAAAAGTAAGACCATGAACTATCTTCAAAATAGCTAAAACACAGAGACCATTGTCATATGATCTGACACCTAAATTGGGGGAAGGCCAACATAGCCTTGTCTTTACAGTAGGAAAACCAAAAAACTAGTGATCCGTCGGATCTCAACATATGTGCATGTAAAAACTATGAATGCTTATCATTAGTTTGCAGTTTGATTTTTCAAAAGCATTAGTGTGTTTATTAAATGCTGAAAATCTGCAAACTGAAAGCAATAGAAAGAGAATGAGA
>ML844757.1:43160-58479 GCA_009831015.1 Picea engelmannii | reverse complement strand
GAATTCATTATATAAAGCTAGATTATTTACAAAAAATGATTGATATCGAACATACCTGTGTGACGACGAGGCTACTTGATGGGTGAGAGGGAGTTCTGAAGAACAGATCTGAAGGAATGCATACAGACTCAAAACGCATGTTCCAGCCACTAATAAATTGACCTGTAAAACGAGAGCTAGATCTCTGTGGTAGCTCACTTTCTGAAGAAACCGCTCGCAATGAAGGTAAAGGGGCTAAAAACGGTTCTGGGTTTTCAACGGTTTGAGTTAATTCCAATCCGTTTGCCCAGAATCACTCACACAAAAACGTGACTCTGGGAGCAATTACGGGGCAGTCTTCTCTGGAAAAATGAAACCAACACCAACTCTGAACACCATGGGGGTTTAATTCGCCCTTCGAGAGCCAGGAGATAACACACAGTGAGCTAGGCTAAGGGACAAGGGTTTGAACAGATTAGGCTAAGATATTTTCCCAAAAATCAACAGAGGTAACCCTGGTAAGGAGGCAAGCATTAATGCAAAGTGTGCGAGGGTGGTAGAATCACTTACCGCCATGCAAAATAGTAATGGCAAAGTACAACCGGCGAATTAACCCACTGTTGAAATAATTATAACATAGTTCAGACCATACTATTCAGCCAACCCAAAAATCAAACGATGAATAATATGCTAATGCGCCATTGTAATATTTCAAACCATGAATATTCAATGTGAAATCAAAACCCAAATGTTTTACCAACGCGCCATTGCATAAATGTTTAATCAAAGGTTTTAAAACATTGTGACAATCGATTTCATAAAATTGACAAGCCAAGAGTCATAACAATAAGGATCACATCATATATAAACAAAATAAACCATGACCCCTATGTAATTCAATGACTAGGGAAGTTTCAAAAAACATAAATGTTTATGCTCAATGCCTTACCAGTTTAATAAAATCCAGTTGCGCAATCAAAGTAAAAACAGGCAAATAGGCATAGTTCGAACATCTTTTAGCCACTTAATGATAATCCAAAAGTAAGTGCCATTCAAAATATCAATAAAAGATCTTGACAGTTCAAAGAACGATGGAGAAGTTTTCACGCTTACAGTCGTGAAAACTAAATGGATATCAATTTGCAAATGTCGCAAGAAATGAAAATATCGTTTATTTGCAAAATGCGATGACAATTTGAAGTTCAGAAGACATAGGTGTAGGCAAATTATAAGGCAATAGAAAAAATTGTATTGGCTGCCAACATCTGCCTCTCATATAGTGAAAGTTTTTTATGCTAATTCGAGCAAACCCCAAGCCTGTTGATTTGCAATGCAAATTGCTTGTTGAGATTTGAAAGCCTTTTCTCCTGTCATAGTTTTGAATCCATCTTGCAGAGATATCCATAGAGCTATGAAAACGAGGGGGAATAAGAAGTACGGGGGAGGAAACGTGTTAAGGTATGAGCCACAAACTCTCAATTTGGTGAATTTAGAACCTGCATTCAGAGTGTCTTTTGAGCAGGTTGGGTGCATAAGGTTTTGTGAGAATATCCAAGGGTATAACATACATTTAACAAAGGAGTTTTCCCTAAATTATAATGGTGTCCATAAAACAGTTGCTGGGGTCATCTTCCTAGTATCAGAAGAGACAATAGCTATTGCAACAGAAATCCCAATCCAAGGATAAAAATGGTTCAAAGGTATGCCTCTTGATCCTGTGTTTTACATTGATTTCCTCAAGACTAAGTATATAAATCAAAAAATTGGTGCCACTATTCCTAGGGAGTATGTGCTAGAGACCTATGAGAATATGTTGAGGGTTATACAAAGGTATTTCACTTGTGAGGGTAGGTTTGACAAGGTATACCAGTACCATGTGAGAATACTCATGCATTTCATAGGAAAAATCCCCCTAAGATTTCCTTTTTACATGTATAGAAGCTTAGGTAAAATGGCAGATAAATTCCAAACCTGGGTTGACCAACTTAAGAGCAGCTTGTTTCACTTTTCCTTGGTAAAGATACTAGTGGTTGAGGAACTTACAAAACTAAACATGGACTGGGATTCCTTCTTAGCCTCAACCAATATTCCTCTGGACCCCAAAAGAGATACCCCTTTTTCTGCTGAAATATTGGCCTCTAACAACTCAGGTGAAAAAGGAAGAAGTGCCACAGAAAAGGGAAAATGAAAAGAGGTTGAGGGGTCTTCACCAAGACAACCAGTTCTGAAGAAAGGTAGGAGGTTATTATTCACTAATGAACCCAAGGAGACACATACACCTAACAAACCAACCACAAGGTCAATTGCTAGAAGGATTCCCACACCTACAGTGCATACAAAATTTGTTGAGGTTGCAGCTCAAGAGATGGATGAAGAACAAGTTAAATCAGGAGAGAAAGACTCATATTTTAGGGGAATGCAACAACAAATCAAAGAGGCTCAACATGTTATAGCTCAATTTTACCAAGATAGCATAGAATTAAAAAGGAAGCTACCTGAGAAGAATTCTAACGAACAAACACCACAAAATAAGGTAGATCCAAAGAATGAAAGGTCAAAGGGGAAGGAAGTCATGAAATCCTGAGACCAAAGTTTTATCCAAGCCTACAACACCTATGACAAGATCCTAAGCCAAGAATAAGAGTTCAGAGATACAGGGAAATCTTGTAGCAAGTGAAAGTCCTCCTACTTCACCCACAAAAGGAGAAAATAACATAAGATGGCTAAATAAGTAGTTAAGGGAAACTCAAGATCAAATCATCCATCTCATGGAAGAAAAGGGGATATTACAGGAAATAAACATGAAACACTTTAAGGAATGCAAACCAGCCATAGATAATGCATGTGCAGCCCTTTCCAATGCCTAGTCAAAATTGAAAAGAAATGCAACCTTGTTTAGGCAATTGGGAAATTTGAAGGTACAAAAATTAACATTAAGGAAGGAAAACATGTATCTAAAAAAAAAGATGCAATTGAATGATGAAGCCAGAAAGAGGCTAGAAAGACTTGCAGAAGTAGCAGAGATATGAGTGAAGAAACCTTACAATTTTGTCTTTTTGGGAAGGGTGACAACATAAATCATTTCCTAACCATAGCTGTAGTTTTTGGATTGGTAAACTGTCATACAAAACACTTGTGTAGTGAGATCTTTCTACGCAAATGTTGTAGGTAGACATGATTATAAAGAACATTGGGAGGTAATGAGAATATAGTTTTTGAGGTAAGCACTAGTCTTCATCAAGTTGGTGCCACCTGAATTTGCATGGGTTTCAAGAAAATTAAGTGTGTTATGCAAATTTTCTATGCAAACAATGTAGGTAGAACTTGCGTAGCGTTAGCTCCATTTTGCTACACAAAGATGACATAGGTTACCCAATAGCACACCAACTATCTTGAAATGGTCTCTATATGCAATTGCTGACTCATCAACAACATCATATTCAAAATTTTCTCAGATCTATGATTGTATAAGATATTTTTTGTTTTGCATTAAAGATGGTCAAAACAAATTTACTATTTTTAGAAAAGTTATTTAGGAGTTGTTCTCTTTCAATGTAACCAGATCCACCATTGTAGGCAATAGTAGTTTGACTCCTAGTAGCCTAGTGTGAAAATATGATCTTATATATTTGATCACTTTTGATGTAAAGAGGGGTGATTTGGTAGAAAGTATAGTCATTTTGATCCTTATTGTAATATTATTTGAATTTGAACGAAAAATATTCTAATGGTGGTGGTCTGAAGTCCATACTCTTATCTTTGTATGTACTTCTTGTGTCCTTACTTTCATCCTCATTTTCTTTTGTTTAAATTGGATAATTAAAGGGTCTAGAATTCATCTAATGGTGCTTTAGACTCAAGTGATTTAAACTCTGTTTCTCTTCTTAACTAGTTCAAAATTCATCTTTCATGGTGCTTTGATTCTGTTATATGTTTCTTTTCCTCTTACACCCTACACAACCAAACTCAAAGCTGAAAGTTAATCACCTAATTTAGCCTTTGTTCCTCTGGAAAGTTCTACCTACCAGTCATTGTTTTCATTCATTTTTAGGGGTTGACTCCATATGCCAAAAGATCCCTCTCCTCCTTGCCAAAAAAACTCTATAAAATTCCTTCAAAACATTAAAACCTAGCCACTGACCTACCAATAAAATCTATCTATTAGAGACTAAGTGACAAGAGAGAGCCCTCTCTGAATTGAGTGGGCTAGTATCCAGTTCTAAAGTGGTTTGTGGTTACCTTTGTAGATTGTTTATTCAGCCCAACAATTTACTCAATGCTAACATTTTGGCGCCGTTATCGGGGAACAAAAGTTAAATTTTCCCTGGGAGAGAATGACCAAAGCTTCAGATTTGATTCCCAAGGGTAACGAAGAATCATACATTTTTATTGGCTGAAAATTATTTACCCTGGCGACTTCATTTTATAAGATGAATAGAAAAAAGTAACTTTATTAAGAAATCCTGGCTCCCAAAAAGATCTACACTAGAAGAAACCCTGATCTAGAACCTGTACCATCTATGTTTGATCCTAAGAAAATATTACATAAAAGAAAAGAAAGGGTAATTGACTCATTTTCTTTCCTAGACAAAAATCTATCATTACCCAAGGATGGAGTAAAAAGCATTGATGACCTTGATTTTGACATAAAATTTGAACAAACTTTGTTTATATCTAAATCATAATCCAACTTGAATGAAGTTTTGTTTGATGATAAGAAATTCCAATATCTGATTCCTACTGTCCCCATTCAAATTGTTGCAATTCCCAGTTTGACTGTTCAACCAACCCAAAATCCTCCTAGAGCCATGACAACCATATTTTCTCCTCTTGCCTTGCCTGCCCAATTACATGATTTACCTCAGAATGATGCCCAAAGAATTAAATCATACGATGCTGAAGAAAATGCTTCAGTCCAAAAAAAAATTATATTGGTTTAACGATTTTGTTGACCTAGAGGAGGTAGATCATGAGGATGTAAAAGTGAGACTATTTGCACAAAGTCTCTCAGGTGAAGTCGAGAAATGGTTTAAATATCTTCCAACAACTAGTATCCCCAACTTTACAGTATTTGAAACTATTTTTTTGAAAGATGGGGTGACAAGAAAAAAACCTCTTCAATTGCTGACTCAATATAATAACACGAAAATATCACTCAGTGAGATAGTACATGAATTTTCAACCAAGTACATGAGGGTCTATAATTCAATCCCAACTAAAGTTAAACCCCCTCCTAGAGCTTCTCAACTTCGTTATGTTGAATCTTTTGACAATGGATTTTCCTTTCTGTTGAGGGAAAGGAGATCTAATACACTATATGCCATGATGAATGATGATATTGAAGTAGAGGTAAATCTAATGACATTAGGAAAGATTAAGCACAATCCTGATATTGATATGAAAAAGGTTCAAGGAGAATCTCAACCTTCAACTTCCAAGTCATCACATGTAAAGTTTGATTTAATGATGAATACTATGGAAAAGTTTATGGAAAATTTGTCCTTGGATAACAAGCCTGCCATCAGAGATCAAGATGAATTCATGATTTTTTTTTTATAAGAGCACTAGGCCCACAGATCAAACAAAGAGACCAGAGAAATCAAGGTGATCAACAAATAAAACCCCCCCTTCCAAAATAACTATATGAATGGAAATTTTGATGAATGTCTTGAAGACAACATACATTATTGTGATGATACTGATATAAATGTGTTCTTAACTAAATAAGAACATGATCAATTTATGGATGCAAATGATAAGTTTATGTAGAAAAATGATGATTTGATGTCAATGTAATAAGATGAGTACAAAAAAGGATACCAAAATGCCATAATGTAGTTTCAAAAATAGTATAACCTAAGAAGTAAATAAGTGTCTGAAGTTCCCCAGAAAGGGAATAAAAACAAGGACCCTCAAACAAATGCATCCTCCTCGAATCAGCCTAAAAAGGACAGCCTTGCAAAGGATGTGCAATATAAAGGAAAACAACAGGAAAAGCCCCCAAACAAGGCCCCTGATATGCAAATGAATTTAATCATCAAAGAGGTAGAGAATCTCCTTTTAATTTTGAAAATGAGATGGAAAAGATTAAAATTTTTGTACCTTTCAATGAGTTAATCAAGAATGTTGAATACATAATTCAAATCATTAAGATGATAAAAATGGAAGAAGCTTATGATACTTTGAATGTTCAAGATGATCACCCTACTATCTTGTTTGGTCCACGTGTGGAAGGATGTGGCGAGGATGGTGATGTTCCTCCATTTTATATCAGTCTTAAGATTCATGACATGACCTTGCACAATGCAATGCTAGATTCAGAAGCATCACATAATTTAATGCCTTAAGTAGTCATGGATGAACTAGGCCTAGACATCACTAGACATTATAAAGATTTGTTTTCTTTTGACTCAAGGAAAGTTAAGTGTTTAGGCTTGATCAAAGATCTATGCGTGTATTTATCTCAACTCCCATCAAACAATATGGTCATGGATGTAGTAATTTCTGACTTTCTTCCAAAGTTTGGCATGTTGTTGTCAAGATCTTAGGCTGCAAAATTGAAAGGTACTCTACAAATGGACATGCCATATGAAACTATATAAGTTTTTGGCCAAGAAAGGAGACTTTATAGGGAAGTACTGTTGAAGTACATGATGCGTAACAAAAGCATATCAAACAATAATCCTATTTACTCTATAGATACTGAGGTTGGTTCTTCCATTTTCTAAAATGACCCGCGTTTTGAAGAAGAAGATCCAAAGACTGTTGATGTCCATGTGAAAGACGAACTATCAAGTAGAGAAAATTGAATATCAACAAAATGGAGAAGAGGATGAGATGTGTAATATGAATTTTCAATTTTGTTGATATTCCTCTTGTTTTCAACAAAATCTAAAAAAGTTCAAAACTTTTGTAGGATGAGGAAGCAAAGAGGGAGCTGGAGCAGGTGTTTGGATTATTCCTCCCAAAACAAGTTCAAAACTTTGTTCTTGCAAATTTGCTTTTGACTACACAAATAACATGGTTGAATATGAGGCATTGATTTTGGGATTGAAGAATTTGAAAGAATTGGATGCAAAGAGAACAATTGTACATGGGGATTTTGAGCTTGTCATAAATTAGGTAAATGGAATCTATCAGTCAAAGCATCCTAGGTTAAGGGCATATATGAATATAGTTCTTGATCTTCTTGAATTTTTTTTAGAATATAACCTCTTAGTGATTCCAAGAGGGTAAACTCCAATTGTTGATGCACTATCCACTTCAACATATTTTTTAAATATTCCTATTTTTCCTAACAAAAAGTATGAAATTGAAGTCAAGCACATGCCAACAGTACCTAACAAAATTAAGTGTTGGCATATTTTTGAGGATGAGAAGCAGGTAGAAAGATTCCTTCAAATGACTGATGAATTTGTCAATTCAAATATTGACGATGAGTATTGTTATGACCAGGAAGAGGATGCAACTGTGTTCACAAATGATGACTATTTTCAAAATCAGATTGCTGATAGAGATATAGTGCAACTCAAAAAGAACATCATTCCCAAGGGTTTGGTTCCATTGGAAAATATTTTTGACAATAACGATGTAGCCATAAATCCTAAAACTACTTCAAACGATGAGGACATAGAAGATTGCAACATTGGGACTGAGGAAGATCCCAAAATCATCAAACTGTCCAAGACACTCAGTCTAGAAATCAAGAAAAGAAATATCAGTTTAATGAAGGGCTTCCCATATGTCTTTTCCTGAAGCTAGGATGATTTGAAGGTTTATGATACTAAAGTGATTCAACATGTAATTCCAATAAAGGTTGATCACAAACCTTTCAAATAGAAATTGAGAAGGATTAATCCTCTGTTGTTTCCATTGATTAAGAAAGAGGTAAGAAAGTTGTTTGATTCCAAAATCATAGTATCTTTAAGATTTTCTAAATGGATGGCTAATCTAGTGTCTGTCAGAAAGAAAATTGGTGAGATCAGGTTGTGTGTAAACTTTCAAAATCTGAATAAGGTTTCTCTCAAAGACAATTATCCTCTTTCCAAGATGGATTACATTTTGCAGAAAGTGGTTGGATCACATAAAATATCAATGCTTGATGGTTTTTCTAGATACAACCAAATCATGGTGCATCCTGATGATCAAGAGAAAACAACCTTTACAACACCTTGGGATACATTCATGTATGCCAAAATTCCTTTAGGATTATAAATGCAGGGGAAACTATCCAAAGGGCCATGGGAGTATCTTTTGCTGATGAGAAAGATAAGTTTATTGTCATTTATTTAGAGGATTTTACTGTGTTTTCAAATTCTGATGATGAACATCTAAAACATTTGAGAAGGGTCTTTAAAAAATGTAGGAAGTTTTGCATCTCATTAAATCTAAAAAAGTTCAATTTTGGAATGCAAGAGGGATAATTACTTGGTCACATCATTTCAAAAGAAGGAATAAAGATAGATCTGAGCAGAGTGTAAGAAATTCTGAAGACTGGCACACCCAGAACCGAAAAGGAGGTACAATATTTTCTTGGAAGAGTAAATTTTTTGAGAAGGTTTATCCCTAAACTGACTGAAAATCATAAAACATATTACTAACATGCTCAGAAAAGGAAGTGAGATAAAGTGGACTCCAGAAGCCAGGAAATATTTTTAGGATATAAAAGTAGCATTGACCAAGGCATCAATATTGGCCAGTCCAGATTTTGCAAAAGATTTTATTTTGTTCTCTTTTGCTTCAGAACAAACTATTGTTGGTGTTTTGTTGCAAAAAAATGAACAAAATTTTGAAAGGTGTTGATGCTTGAATCCATTAGGACCGAAATGAAAACCTCATAAGGATGAAAATCCTCTTGTGTTTTTATAGAGGTGGTACTCCTCTGTCCGAATTTTATAAATGTGGGACTTTTAAAGAAGTCCGTCAAAAGAAAGTGAAATAGATATAACAAAAAATGGAAAATATTTTTATTTTTCTCTTAAAAAGAGTGTTCCTGAGAAAGGATCAGGAAACAAAAACATTCATACATTTAAAGCAAATAAACAAAACTTCCTCACATCCATCATAGTAGGGCTAAGATTTATGATCACATAAAAACTAAAAGAAAATGATCCGCATGCATAAGAGAACTTTGACAGAGTAGTACATGGGAAGCTCAAATGGAGATAACGATAGATCAACCTCAAATACTTTATATTCAGAAAAACTAGGTTACAAAGTACAATCGAGATTGTTCCCAGAATAGCTCTCTTGGAATTTCTAAAAAATATATAGTTCAATACATATTCTTTGAAATTAAAATGTGTTTGTCATAATGACTAGGATTGGGGTTCTCGTGGACCATAAAGAAAATATGTATAAGAATTAAGTTCGTAGAAAGAAGAAAGTGGGTGGAGGAAGGCAACAAGACCTGGAAAGAAGAAAAAGGAAAATATCAGTCTTCGATTAAACCTTTCTATTTAAAGAGGTGGAGTAACTGGATGAAGATCTTGATAAAGAAAAAAAGTATGTGATTAGTATGAACTTACTATGATGGTATCTCATGGTTTATCACTTTCTTGTTGATGTCCTTTTATAGATCTCCTTGGCGGTTATAGGAACCGTCTCAACCATCCTTTTCCATTCATTGGTAAGCTTGTCAACAACCTTTTTAAACCACTCCTCGATGTAGCTCCTCATTGGTGCCACATTGATTTCATGCTGGATTTTTATATTGAAGAGTTCGCCTTCCAAGTCCCTTAGATCAATAGAAATGTTCCGCAAAGCTACTTGAATATCTTGATTTTTAATCGAATAATAAACTAGCCAATTTTCCACGTCATCTTCACCATATTCAAGAATGCCATACAATTTTCTAAATGACAACCCTTTAAAGATCTCAACTTGTTCATCAAATGTTGTATTGGTAAAGAAAAATGTGTTGAATATCAATTTGGAGTCTTGGACCTCATTGGTGCTGCTAGCTAGATCTATCTTAGTTATCTTCTTGAACAATTCCTCTCTTCTGGTTATGGCTTGTCTGCATGCTTGAACAATAGTATTCAGGTTTTTAACCTTTTCCTTCTAGCATGCGTTCCGTTTTTTTATCCGGTTCGGAGAAGGGATACCCTCCTCTCTTTGTCTCAATTCTATCATATTGGTAACTTTAACACCAAATGGTACAACCGCATCGAGGTAGAAACCTTCCTCATTTTTCAAATCTGCCTGTAGATATTCATGGAAATCATGTCCTCTCGTTCCAAAAGAGGCCATGCTCTTTGACATCTCCCAAGCCTCTGTTATTAATTCTATTCTTTTCTTGATATTCTTTTCCACGTAGCCTTGGGCTGATGTGAGAAGGCTTTCCGATCCTTTTAATTTTTCCATAGGTGTGGTAGGTCTGATCATTGCTAAAGGACTAGAAAGTACTAGAAGGGGAATTAAATATTCCTCCAATTTTGATTCATTCCTTCAACTTGACATTCTCCACTTCAAGGCCTCCAATAGAATTGTCTAGAGCATCTCCATTTTCTCGGTGTATATGGGAAATTTGGGAAGGACGCATGTTCCGTAGGTTAATCTCTGAACGATATTTCCCCTTATTATTCTTTACATCTATCTTCTCAATAATCAAAGTTTTGGACTCGATGTCAAAAACAATGCTCTGAAATGAAAAAAAAAATCTTCTTCGTCTCGGTCTCGGTCTCAATTATTTCCATCTGAGGGTTCTGATGAGCAGTTTTCTCTAGCTATTCGACGTTGGGGAACACTTTCTCAATGCCAATTTCAAGTTCCATATCCTTGAGGGAGAGGTCGTGGATATCACTTTCTCCTCAAGGTCCCTCCTCTTCATGCACAATGTTTTTTCTTTTCTTCCTCAAGGGAAATTTATGAGAACTTTCAATTTTTCCGAAAGGATGGTTCTTATCTCCTCCTCCGCCTGAAGAACTGTGGGTTACTTTCTTACTTTGGTAGGTCGTTGGAGAACTTCTCTGAGATGTTGTACTCTTTGGTGTGACAGTCGGGGATTGGGCATTTTTCTCACATGAACCTTTTCCTCTCCGCCTGTATGACTAATTAGTGTTGAGTATTGTCTCCAGGTCATCGATGTCACGAGTGGGAGTGCTTGAGGCATTGTCTATGTCTTCATTCAGGATAGTATTAATGAAAGAATTGTTGAAACCAAAAACCAATAGATGTTATACAAAAATACCACTAGGGTCGAAACCTTTTACTTTTTCAGCATATTTTAAATTGAGGCTATGGAAATGGCCCACGAATTCGTCAATATTGTACATATTTCTGAATATGAAACCCTGGACTTTCCAAGGCATAGGTATGGATTTCTTTTTTCTCTTTTCATGGAAAAAATACAACCAGTAGTTGTACTGCCTTTCTATTTCAGCAACAAACATTTTGTCAGATATGTGGCATGGAAGGAAGGAAGGATTTTCCTTAGATCCAAAAATCCTTATAATGTTATAATTTTGCATTTGTTCTAGTGTCCCCTTCCTATCCAAGAACTTACTTGCCTGGTTAGACATCCAAGGAGCGTTATTTCCAAACAACAAATCTTTAAAAACTGAGACAAAATCATTAAAAACTTCATAAAAATGTTGGGAGGCCTTGTGCCTCCACAATGTTTGATACCAAAAAGTTATTGGGTAGAATTCACAGTTTACCTTCTTGCACACAGATAATCTAGGGAACTAAAAACAATACGCTATTGTGAAAACCAAATAGGATGACATAAATAATTTCTTCTCCTTATTGTATTGCGCCAATTGGGAATAGATTTCAATGGAAATCAACTTACCCCAATTGAATATGGCCTATTCTTTTATTGTAAAATATAGAATGTAAAGAATCATCCAGGAGATGCTTGTCTTGGTCTCCTGTCCTGTTATCCTCGTAAAAAGCTATTCAATTTCATGTAAGGGATTTTTAAATGAGCCAAACTGCAATCTTGTGATGTCCTCAGGGACAGATGCTAGGTTCTCTAGGAATTTAGGTAAGAGGTCCAATCCATTGTCATGCTTTTTTAAGAACTCCCTGCAAATTGAAATATTCACCTTTGAAGGTGAGCGTTATCTTGAGAATCCTCAACATCTACGGAAAACCTGAGGTGATAGAGAGACGGGGAAATGGTCCCGCAAACTAAATGATCTGCTGGCTTGGAATATATCTCTTAGCACACCAAGTGACCAACTCCTTACAATAAAAAAATTCCAGGACACAACCTGCACACACAATTCTAGACATCTAGATTATTTCCTCCTAGGAAGAAGAGGATGAATAATAGGAATATGCCCTAGACCACTGAAAACTTTGATCCTTGTGCCCAAAAATATTCATTGTATCTCCACAAAGCTATTGTCTAGTTGCTGCCATAAGTCGACGAGAACGTTCCCTTGCTCCAAATTATGTTAGGAATGAAAGATGGAGGGAGATGATATAATCCTCCGTAAATCTTGTTTTAGTGTGTTTTAATAGGAGATATCCTCGAGCCTTTCTCTTATTAATGACCATCCTTTAAAACCTGTATGGTAATTTATTAGCATTAAAATCATAGTAAATGTGCATTGGGAAGGGCGTGAGGGTGGCGGGGATGGATGGGGGCAATATGTGATTTGAAATTTTTGTGAACCCAAGAACCCGCAAACCCAAGAGCCTGCGGTGGTGCGAGGCATGAAATTGGATAAGTATGGGATGACGCGGATGCCAGATGGAATCATGTAGGTGGAATGACACTTAGGCAGTTCGGGGAGTCTGAGGATTGAAATTTAGATTGTGAAACTCTTTGGTGCAATATGTCTATCACAGAACACGAGAACATGAAAGCTCGATCCCGTCAACCCAGGAAACTGCGATCATAGAATCGGCTAAGTATGGGACAACACGACGATCGATCAGACTTGTAATGTGAAGTTGTAGATGGAGGTGAGAAATCATAAGTCTACCAATCTGGGAACCTACGGTCTAAAAATGTGACTAAGTGTTAGAACTAGAAAGGGATAGTAAGAGGGAAAAAAAGAAAAGGGAAAAATGGGTAAGTGTAGAAGGGGGAAAATAAAGGGAGAAAATAATTCGGAAGAATAGAAAAGGGGAGGGAATTTTTTGGAAGTAGGAAATGACCTCAACAACAGGCTCCAACTATGGGATGATGACCCCCTGTGGGTTGTCAAGAATCCAAAATCTCTTGTGACTAGGTTCTTCCACCCATTGGGTTATGGAGTCAGATTAAGAATATACAAACTAGAAATAAAATTATGTACAATGAGGATGAAAAAAGCGCTAGGAGAAGAAACCTTTCAGATGTTTCCCATTGACAGGCAACATTAACGTTTTTACTTTCATATCTTGGAGAATATATGAGTTGAAGCCCAATATCTTTTCGATGACATAGGATCTAATCTAGAGTGCTTCAAACTTCGTGTGCATGGATGGATTTTCCTTGGCTTTGTTCCAAAGCAGTACTAGTTCCACCTTCTGAAGTTTCTTCATAGTTGTGCTCTGAGAAAAATATTTTTTGACGATATTCTACCTCTGAGAAGTCCGATTCAGGGCTTTTCTTTGTTCCTCCTCCAGATTCAACAATTGATTGATCCTTTTCTGGGTAGGCGAAGTGTCTTCCGTATCTTTAGTATTAACCACAGAGATAATTGCGTTAAGCTCGAGGTTAATTGGCATTTTTTAGTATTAAGATATCTGTATCTGTATCTGTCTTCCGTATCTTTAGTATTAACCAATAGATATGGAGTCATACAGATACTATCCTTTGAGGTTGTTCTGCTTTCCCATAATGCTTCTTTCAGCTTCAGATGCCAATTCCTCTAGTTTCCATCAACAATTTTCTTCAATATCTGCACAAGTGTTTTGTTCGTGGATTCGGCAAGCCATTTCATTATGGATAATAATTCGAAAACTAACCCATGATGTTCCCATATTGTTCGCAAAACTCTATGAATTTTGACCCAATGAAGATCGAACCGTTGTTTGTGATAAATTTATCAGGGACACCAAACCTCGACAAAATGTTGTCCTTGAGGAATTCAATCAATTCTTCAGCACCGACCTTCTTCAGTGCCACCACTTCTGGCCATTTTGTGAAATAATCAATAGTTGTTAGAATGTACATGTTCCCTTTGCTATATTTCAGATTAATTGGCCCAACGACATCAAGTCCCCATTGGGAAAATGGTTGTTCCACCACAATCGGCTGGAGAGGCATCACAACTTTCTTCATTTTTCCTGAGAGCTGTTGCCATGAAAAACATCTCCTTATGCGGCATATGAGTCCCTGAAGATTGGTGGCCAGTAGAATCCTTCTTTGATTATTTTGTGAGCAGTTGCAGTGGTTTCAAAGTGTCCACTGCATATTCCCTTGTGGAATTATTTGATCAATCCAGGAGCTTGATTCTCATCGATGCATCTCACCAGTATACCATAGAATTTTATTCTGAAAAGTATATCATCAATCGACACATATTGGTTTTCCTTCATCTTGAGTGTCCTTCGCTCCTTGGAACTCATTATAACAAGGAATTTCTCGGATCTTAAATAGAATATGATATCTCTATACCATTCTGAATCAGCTAATGGTTCCTCGGCTGAGATTGAAATCATCCCATTGACTGAGTCCCCATTCACCATAAGCTTGCATAATCCTTTTCCTTTTATTGCCTTCAATGGTTTGATCTCGATATCATACTCTTGAATTTTTTCTAACCAGTTGGCCCATTTCCCTTCTCTCAATTGTTGATTTAGAAGCATCTTGAGAGGGGATGAGGGGACGTAGGAAATAACATGAGATTTTAATATATAAGTCTGAAAGTGTGCCACATATTTTACAAGATCCAAATCATGTTTCTCGAGTTATGAATACCTCAACTTATAGTCATGTACAATTTTTCTCATAAAACTTATGGGGATATCTTCTCTGTTTCTATTTTTCTGAGTGAGGACGGACGCGGCAAATGCCTCTATAAAGAATGAATAGATAACAAAATCCCTTTGAAAATATGGACTAATGAGGACAAGAGTAGTGGTGATGCCCCCCTTGATATTGTTGAATGCTTCCTGAGTTTCTACTATCTACTCGAACCTCTGCTATTTTTTCAACAACAAATTGATGGCTTTTATGATGTTTGCATAATCAAGAACAAATATAATTTGAACAAAATTAATTTTCCCGAAGAATGACTGGACTCCCTTCTTGGATGTTGGGGGGTTGAGTTCATAAATTTATTTAACTCTTTCCAGGTCAATGTAAATTCCTTCCTTTCATACAATGTGGCCCAACAACTTGCCTTGAGTCACAACAAACAAGAATTTCTTTGGGTTGAGAGAGACGTTGTATAAT
>ML844757.1:31580-43060 GCA_009831015.1 Picea engelmannii | reverse complement strand
TGGAGCAGGTGTTTGGATTATTCCTCCCAAAACAAGTTCAAAACTTTGTTCTTGCAAATTTGCTTTTGACTACACAAATAACATGGTTGAATATGAGGCATTGATTTTGGGATTGAAGAATTTGAAAGAATTGGATGCAAAGAGAACAATTGTACATGGGGATTTTGAGCTTGTCATAAATTAGGTAAATGGAATCTATCAGTCAAAGCATCCTAGGTTAAGGGCATATATGAATATAGTTCTTGATCTTCTTGAATTTTTTTTAGAATATAACCTCTTAGTGATTCCAAGAGGGTAAACTCCAATTGTTGATGCACTATCCACTTCAACATATTTTTTAAATATTCCTATTTTTCCTAACAAAAAGTATGAAATTGAAGTCAAGCACATGCCAACAGTACCTAACAAAATTAAGTGTTGGCATATTTTTGAGGATGAGAAGCAGGTAGAAAGATTCCTTCAAATGACTGATGAATTTGTCAATTCAAATATTGACGATGAGTATTGTTATGACCAGGAAGAGGATGCAACTGTGTTCACAAATGATGACTATTTTCAAAATCAGATTGCTGATAGAGATATAGTGCAACTCAAAAAGAACATCATTCCCAAGGGTTTGGTTCCATTGGAAAATATTTTTGACAATAACGATGTAGCCATAAATCCTAAAACTACTTCAAACGATGAGGACATAGAAGATTGCAACATTGGGACTGAGGAAGATCCCAAAATCATCAAACTGTCCAAGACACTCAGTCTAGAAATCAAGAAAAGAAATATCAGTTTAATGAAGGGCTTCCCATATGTCTTTTCCTGAAGCTAGGATGATTTGAAGGTTTATGATACTAAAGTGATTCAACATGTAATTCCAATAAAGGTTGATCACAAACCTTTCAAATAGAAATTGAGAAGGATTAATCCTCTGTTGTTTCCATTGATTAAGAAAGAGGTAAGAAAGTTGTTTGATTCCAAAATCATAGTATCTTTAAGATTTTCTAAATGGATGGCTAATCTAGTGTCTGTCAGAAAGAAAATTGGTGAGATCAGGTTGTGTGTAAACTTTCAAAATCTGAATAAGGTTTCTCTCAAAGACAATTATCCTCTTTCCAAGATGGATTACATTTTGCAGAAAGTGGTTGGATCACATAAAATATCAATGCTTGATGGTTTTTCTAGATACAACCAAATCATGGTGCATCCTGATGATCAAGAGAAAACAACCTTTACAACACCTTGGGATACATTCATGTATGCCAAAATTCCTTTAGGATTATAAATGCAGGGGAAACTATCCAAAGGGCCATGGGAGTATCTTTTGCTGATGAGAAAGATAAGTTTATTGTCATTTATTTAGAGGATTTTACTGTGTTTTCAAATTCTGATGATGAACATCTAAAACATTTGAGAAGGGTCTTTAAAAAATGTAGGAAGTTTTGCATCTCATTAAATCTAAAAAAGTTCAATTTTGGAATGCAAGAGGGATAATTACTTGGTCACATCATTTCAAAAGAAGGAATAAAGATAGATCTGAGCAGAGTGTAAGAAATTCTGAAGACTGGCACACCCAGAACCGAAAAGGAGGTACAATATTTTCTTGGAAGAGTAAATTTTTTGAGAAGGTTTATCCCTAAACTGACTGAAAATCATAAAACATATTACTAACATGCTCAGAAAAGGAAGTGAGATAAAGTGGACTCCAGAAGCCAGGAAATATTTTTAGGATATAAAAGTAGCATTGACCAAGGCATCAATATTGGCCAGTCCAGATTTTGCAAAAGATTTTATTTTGTTCTCTTTTGCTTCAGAACAAACTATTGTTGGTGTTTTGTTGCAAAAAAATGAACAAAATTTTGAAAGGTGTTGATGCTTGAATCCATTAGGACCGAAATGAAAACCTCATAAGGATGAAAATCCTCTTGTGTTTTTATAGAGGTGGTACTCCTCTGTCCGAATTTTATAAATGTGGGACTTTTAAAGAAGTCCGTCAAAAGAAAGTGAAATAGATATAACAAAAAATGGAAAATATTTTTATTTTTCTCTTAAAAAGAGTGTTCCTGAGAAAGGATCAGGAAACAAAAACATTCATACATTTAAAGCAAATAAACAAAACTTCCTCACATCCATCATAGTAGGGCTAAGATTTATGATCACATAAAAACTAAAAGAAAATGATCCGCATGCATAAGAGAACTTTGACAGAGTAGTACATGGGAAGCTCAAATGGAGATAACGATAGATCAACCTCAAATACTTTATATTCAGAAAAACTAGGTTACAAAGTACAATCGAGATTGTTCCCAGAATAGCTCTCTTGGAATTTCTAAAAAATATATAGTTCAATACATATTCTTTGAAATTAAAATGTGTTTGTCATAATGACTAGGATTGGGGTTCTCGTGGACCATAAAGAAAATATGTATAAGAATTAAGTTCGTAGAAAGAAGAAAGTGGGTGGAGGAAGGCAACAAGACCTGGAAAGAAGAAAAAGGAAAATATCAGTCTTCGATTAAACCTTTCTATTTAAAGAGGTGGAGTAACTGGATGAAGATCTTGATAAAGAAAAAAAGTATGTGATTAGTATGAACTTACTATGATGGTATCTCATGGTTTATCACTTTCTTGTTGATGTCCTTTTATAGATCTCCTTGGCGGTTATAGGAACCGTCTCAACCATCCTTTTCCATTCATTGGTAAGCTTGTCAACAACCTTTTTAAACCACTCCTCGATGTAGCTCCTCATTGGTGCCACATTGATTTCATGCTGGATTTTTATATTGAAGAGTTCGCCTTCCAAGTCCCTTAGATCAATAGAAATGTTCCGCAAAGCTACTTGAATATCTTGATTTTTAATCGAATAATAAACTAGCCAATTTTCCACGTCATCTTCACCATATTCAAGAATGCCATACAATTTTCTAAATGACAACCCTTTAAAGATCTCAACTTGTTCATCAAATGTTGTATTGGTAAAGAAAAATGTGTTGAATATCAATTTGGAGTCTTGGACCTCATTGGTGCTGCTAGCTAGATCTATCTTAGTTATCTTCTTGAACAATTCCTCTCTTCTGGTTATGGCTTGTCTGCATGCTTGAACAATAGTATTCAGGTTTTTAACCTTTTCCTTCTAGCATGCGTTCCGTTTTTTTATCCGGTTCGGAGAAGGGATACCCTCCTCTCTTTGTCTCAATTCTATCATATTGGTAACTTTAACACCAAATGGTACAACCGCATCGAGGTAGAAACCTTCCTCATTTTTCAAATCTGCCTGTAGATATTCATGGAAATCATGTCCTCTCGTTCCAAAAGAGGCCATGCTCTTTGACATCTCCCAAGCCTCTGTTATTAATTCTATTCTTTTCTTGATATTCTTTTCCACGTAGCCTTGGGCTGATGTGAGAAGGCTTTCCGATCCTTTTAATTTTTCCATAGGTGTGGTAGGTCTGATCATTGCTAAAGGACTAGAAAGTACTAGAAGGGGAATTAAATATTCCTCCAATTTTGATTCATTCCTTCAACTTGACATTCTCCACTTCAAGGCCTCCAATAGAATTGTCTAGAGCATCTCCATTTTCTCGGTGTATATGGGAAATTTGGGAAGGACGCATGTTCCGTAGGTTAATCTCTGAACGATATTTCCCCTTATTATTCTTTACATCTATCTTCTCAATAATCAAAGTTTTGGACTCGATGTCAAAAACAATGCTCTGAAATGAAAAAAAAAATCTTCTTCGTCTCGGTCTCGGTCTCAATTATTTCCATCTGAGGGTTCTGATGAGCAGTTTTCTCTAGCTATTCGACGTTGGGGAACACTTTCTCAATGCCAATTTCAAGTTCCATATCCTTGAGGGAGAGGTCGTGGATATCACTTTCTCCTCAAGGTCCCTCCTCTTCATGCACAATGTTTTTTCTTTTCTTCCTCAAGGGAAATTTATGAGAACTTTCAATTTTTCCGAAAGGATGGTTCTTATCTCCTCCTCCGCCTGAAGAACTGTGGGTTACTTTCTTACTTTGGTAGGTCGTTGGAGAACTTCTCTGAGATGTTGTACTCTTTGGTGTGACAGTCGGGGATTGGGCATTTTTCTCACATGAACCTTTTCCTCTCCGCCTGTATGACTAATTAGTGTTGAGTATTGTCTCCAGGTCATCGATGTCACGAGTGGGAGTGCTTGAGGCATTGTCTATGTCTTCATTCAGGATAGTATTAATGAAAGAATTGTTGAAACCAAAAACCAATAGATGTTATACAAAAATACCACTAGGGTCGAAACCTTTTACTTTTTCAGCATATTTTAAATTGAGGCTATGGAAATGGCCCACGAATTCGTCAATATTGTACATATTTCTGAATATGAAACCCTGGACTTTCCAAGGCATAGGTATGGATTTCTTTTTTCTCTTTTCATGGAAAAAATACAACCAGTAGTTGTACTGCCTTTCTATTTCAGCAACAAACATTTTGTCAGATATGTGGCATGGAAGGAAGGAAGGATTTTCCTTAGATCCAAAAATCCTTATAATGTTATAATTTTGCATTTGTTCTAGTGTCCCCTTCCTATCCAAGAACTTACTTGCCTGGTTAGACATCCAAGGAGCGTTATTTCCAAACAACAAATCTTTAAAAACTGAGACAAAATCATTAAAAACTTCATAAAAATGTTGGGAGGCCTTGTGCCTCCACAATGTTTGATACCAAAAAGTTATTGGGTAGAATTCACAGTTTACCTTCTTGCACACAGATAATCTAGGGAACTAAAAACAATACGCTATTGTGAAAACCAAATAGGATGACATAAATAATTTCTTCTCCTTATTGTATTGCGCCAATTGGGAATAGATTTCAATGGAAATCAACTTACCCCAATTGAATATGGCCTATTCTTTTATTGTAAAATATAGAATGTAAAGAATCATCCAGGAGATGCTTGTCTTGGTCTCCTGTCCTGTTATCCTCGTAAAAAGCTATTCAATTTCATGTAAGGGATTTTTAAATGAGCCAAACTGCAATCTTGTGATGTCCTCAGGGACAGATGCTAGGTTCTCTAGGAATTTAGGTAAGAGGTCCAATCCATTGTCATGCTTTTTTAAGAACTCCCTGCAAATTGAAATATTCACCTTTGAAGGTGAGCGTTATCTTGAGAATCCTCAACATCTACGGAAAACCTGAGGTGATAGAGAGACGGGGAAATGGTCCCGCAAACTAAATGATCTGCTGGCTTGGAATATATCTCTTAGCACACCAAGTGACCAACTCCTTACAATAAAAAAATTCCAGGACACAACCTGCACACACAATTCTAGACATCTAGATTATTTCCTCCTAGGAAGAAGAGGATGAATAATAGGAATATGCCCTAGACCACTGAAAACTTTGATCCTTGTGCCCAAAAATATTCATTGTATCTCCACAAAGCTATTGTCTAGTTGCTGCCATAAGTCGACGAGAACGTTCCCTTGCTCCAAATTATGTTAGGAATGAAAGATGGAGGGAGATGATATAATCCTCCGTAAATCTTGTTTTAGTGTGTTTTAATAGGAGATATCCTCGAGCCTTTCTCTTATTAATGACCATCCTTTAAAACCTGTATGGTAATTTATTAGCATTAAAATCATAGTAAATGTGCATTGGGAAGGGCGTGAGGGTGGCGGGGATGGATGGGGGCAATATGTGATTTGAAATTTTTGTGAACCCAAGAACCCGCAAACCCAAGAGCCTGCGGTGGTGCGAGGCATGAAATTGGATAAGTATGGGATGACGCGGATGCCAGATGGAATCATGTAGGTGGAATGACACTTAGGCAGTTCGGGGAGTCTGAGGATTGAAATTTAGATTGTGAAACTCTTTGGTGCAATATGTCTATCACAGAACACGAGAACATGAAAGCTCGATCCCGTCAACCCAGGAAACTGCGATCATAGAATCGGCTAAGTATGGGACAACACGACGATCGATCAGACTTGTAATGTGAAGTTGTAGATGGAGGTGAGAAATCATAAGTCTACCAATCTGGGAACCTACGGTCTAAAAATGTGACTAAGTGTTAGAACTAGAAAGGGATAGTAAGAGGGAAAAAAAGAAAAGGGAAAAATGGGTAAGTGTAGAAGGGGGAAAATAAAGGGAGAAAATAATTCGGAAGAATAGAAAAGGGGAGGGAATTTTTTGGAAGTAGGAAATGACCTCAACAACAGGCTCCAACTATGGGATGATGACCCCCTGTGGGTTGTCAAGAATCCAAAATCTCTTGTGACTAGGTTCTTCCACCCATTGGGTTATGGAGTCAGATTAAGAATATACAAACTAGAAATAAAATTATGTACAATGAGGATGAAAAAAGCGCTAGGAGAAGAAACCTTTCAGATGTTTCCCATTGACAGGCAACATTAACGTTTTTACTTTCATATCTTGGAGAATATATGAGTTGAAGCCCAATATCTTTTCGATGACATAGGATCTAATCTAGAGTGCTTCAAACTTCGTGTGCATGGATGGATTTTCCTTGGCTTTGTTCCAAAGCAGTACTAGTTCCACCTTCTGAAGTTTCTTCATAGTTGTGCTCTGAGAAAAATATTTTTTGACGATATTCTACCTCTGAGAAGTCCGATTCAGGGCTTTTCTTTGTTCCTCCTCCAGATTCAACAATTGATTGATCCTTTTCTGGGTAGGCGAAGTGTCTTCCGTATCTTTAGTATTAACCACAGAGATAATTGCGTTAAGCTCGAGGTTAATTGGCATTTTTTAGTATTAAGATATCTGTATCTGTATCTGTCTTCCGTATCTTTAGTATTAACCAATAGATATGGAGTCATACAGATACTATCCTTTGAGGTTGTTCTGCTTTCCCATAATGCTTCTTTCAGCTTCAGATGCCAATTCCTCTAGTTTCCATCAACAATTTTCTTCAATATCTGCACAAGTGTTTTGTTCGTGGATTCGGCAAGCCATTTCATTATGGATAATAATTCGAAAACTAACCCATGATGTTCCCATATTGTTCGCAAAACTCTATGAATTTTGACCCAATGAAGATCGAACCGTTGTTTGTGATAAATTTATCAGGGACACCAAACCTCGACAAAATGTTGTCCTTGAGGAATTCAATCAATTCTTCAGCACCGACCTTCTTCAGTGCCACCACTTCTGGCCATTTTGTGAAATAATCAATAGTTGTTAGAATGTACATGTTCCCTTTGCTATATTTCAGATTAATTGGCCCAACGACATCAAGTCCCCATTGGGAAAATGGTTGTTCCACCACAATCGGCTGGAGAGGCATCACAACTTTCTTCATTTTTCCTGAGAGCTGTTGCCATGAAAAACATCTCCTTATGCGGCATATGAGTCCCTGAAGATTGGTGGCCAGTAGAATCCTTCTTTGATTATTTTGTGAGCAGTTGCAGTGGTTTCAAAGTGTCCACTGCATATTCCCTTGTGGAATTATTTGATCAATCCAGGAGCTTGATTCTCATCGATGCATCTCACCAGTATACCATAGAATTTTATTCTGAAAAGTATATCATCAATCGACACATATTGGTTTTCCTTCATCTTGAGTGTCCTTCGCTCCTTGGAACTCATTATAACAAGGAATTTCTCGGATCTTAAATAGAATATGATATCTCTATACCATTCTGAATCAGCTAATGGTTCCTCGGCTGAGATTGAAATCATCCCATTGACTGAGTCCCCATTCACCATAAGCTTGCATAATCCTTTTCCTTTTATTGCCTTCAATGGTTTGATCTCGATATCATACTCTTGAATTTTTTCTAACCAGTTGGCCCATTTCCCTTCTCTCAATTGTTGATTTAGAAGCATCTTGAGAGGGGATGAGGGGACGTAGGAAATAACATGAGATTTTAATATATAAGTCTGAAAGTGTGCCACATATTTTACAAGATCCAAATCATGTTTCTCGAGTTATGAATACCTCAACTTATAGTCATGTACAATTTTTCTCATAAAACTTATGGGGATATCTTCTCTGTTTCTATTTTTCTGAGTGAGGACGGACGCGGCAAATGCCTCTATAAAGAATGAATAGATAACAAAATCCCTTTGAAAATATGGACTAATGAGGACAAGAGTAGTGGTGATGCCCCCCTTGATATTGTTGAATGCTTCCTGAGTTTCTACTATCTACTCGAACCTCTGCTATTTTTTCAACAACAAATTGATGGCTTTTATGATGTTTGCATAATCAAGAACAAATATAATTTGAACAAAATTAATTTTCCCGAAGAATGACTGGACTCCCTTCTTGGATGTTGGGGGGTTGAGTTCATAAATTTATTTAACTCTTTCCAGGTCAATGTAAATTCCTTCCTTTCATACAATGTGGCCCAACAACTTGCCTTGAGTCACAACAAACAAGAATTTCTTTGGGTTGAGAGAGACGTTGTATAATCTACATCTTTCAAAGAATTTTATTAAATAATGGATATGATCCTCCCTTTTTATTGAATACACTGTTAAGTCATCTTGGTAGTCTTCCATGAAATTTCCTATCAGTCCGATGAACACATTATCCATGGCCCTTTGGAACGTGGCTCCAACATTCTTCAAACCGAAGGGCATTCTAGCGTATGCATATGTTTCCCATGGTGTGATAAATGTTTTCTTTGATCTATCTTCCTCAACCACTAAAACTTGATTATATCGATAGAAACCATCCAACATAGACATGCATTCCGATCCTATAACTTGTTGTAGTAGAAAATCCATGTTGGGCAGCGGAAAATTATCTTTTATTCTCACTTTGTTAAGATCTCTGAAGTCAACGCACATTCGGTTTTCCCTGGTCTTCTTCCTGAAAATCATTGGATTTGAAAGCCAGTATGAATGTCTGATGGGATAGATTATTCCTACCTTATTCAACTTTTCCAACTCAATTTTTACCAGAGGCTTCAACTTGGGATTCATCATTCTTATTTTTTGTTTCATCGGTTTGGCTTCTTCCCTCAAAGGAATGATATGTTGGAATATCGTTTTGTCATAATCCTTTAAGTCATCATAGGTCCAAGCAAACACATCAATATATTCTTTGAATAAGGCGACATATTGGTCAACTTCTTCAGGGGTGCAATCGACTCCCAAATTGACATATTTCGAGGACTGGTCTTTTCCAATATTGAATTTTCTTGTCTCTTCCGCCTTTCAAACTGAAACTTCTTCAAGAACATTATTGGCATGATCATATTTTGTGAACAAAGATTTGGATTGTATGTAGTATTTGGGGACGACAATCACTTTATCATCTTCTTCTTCATCATTGTTTAACAAAAAATTCTCCAATTGTTCATCATTGTCAAACACTTGCAAGTACTCAATATTATTGGGCATGGATGGCCTAAAGGCCCTTTCCACCTGGAAAGATGTTTTTCTCAGGACATCGTCTAGATTTGATAATGAAGCCACCAAAGCTAGCGAATTGGCCTTGTGGTTATTATCCCTTGGAATGAAAGCAATATTGAAAGAGCTGAAATATTCCATCAATTCATTAAGTCTTTTGAAATACAGTTTAATTATTTCCTTTTTGATTTTGTATTTTTGGGTAACCTGGTTGATGACCAACTCTGAATCTCTAGTCACAATGAGATGTTATATTTTCATTCCTTGTGCGAGGATCATCCCCTGTATTAAAGCTTCATATTATTCCTCGTTATTCGTGCATGGAAACTCTAGTCTTACAACATGAGGATGTGTCGTTTTATGGAAACTCTAGTCTTACAACATCCTCTAGTAGCCTTGAAATACACATTCTGGGGCCTCCAAGTCTTGAACTCATTCTAGGTTTTTGTTCTGCTCCATGTCCAAGATAACATAGTTTCTGATCTCAACATCTATGTAGTCTTCCATTAATTCATTATCCTTCTTCTTGAAGGAGAAAGTTTTTTTGGGCTCTCAGGGTACTTTAATCATTGCTCCCTCCTTGCCTGGTAGCATCATACAACTGTCGTCATTCATTATATATCCACCGATCATGGAGCTCTAATATCTTCTCAGCACAACCCCATATGCTGGAGGTAGGTCTACCCCAATAATATTAAAAATTGTGATGATGTGGGGAGATACTATAATACATGCATAACAATCCTTGATTTCTCCGTATGCCGACACTTTTCTAGAATTAATGGCATATATGCTCTCGCCAGTTTCATAATATTTAGTGCAAATCATGCCCAATGATTCCATGACCATGAGTGGAATTATATTATTTGTCGCACCAGTATCAACTAAACATTTATGTAATGCAACACCATGGTTTTCAATTGAGATGTAGAAGGAAAGAATTTTACCTCTCATCTTAGCAATCGACGGGCTCTGGTTCTGTTTTGGAGTGGTAAAAACAACTTTAGTTCTTTCTGATGGATCATCCAACAACTTCAAGATGTTCTACCTCTATTGAGGAATCTTTATCACTTCCGTAAAAGGAAAGGTTATTATCAACTTACTTAATTCCTCCATGACATTATACGTCATTTGAGTTGAGCTTGTTGCTATGGGTTGTCTCATGGTTCCAATTGTCACCTTCTCATTCAACACTTTTTCATTTTATTTTTCTTTTCTTTTTCTTTTTCCTTTTCTTTGTCGGAGTCGCCTTTATTCTCTGGTCTATTTACAAATCCTCTTGTCTGGGTGACATTTTCTTGTGAGTTAGGATTGTTGTTGCCCTCTCCATATATATACATGGATGCCTCACATCCGTTCATATGCATTGTCTCAGAGCATTCATCTGGTAAGTAATATCCTTCTTGCTCAGTCAATTTCTTGCCACAGATATAATCCAAAACAACCACATTTGAAGTGGGATGTCTGGGAACCCTTGGTCTCGGTGGGTATTCATTATTCTCAAATATGACTCTATTTTTTGGGGGAGGGTTCCTCCTTTGTTCGGGAATTGGCATTCTTAGGTTTGGCATGTAATTATCTCCCATTCTCAGCTTGGTTATTTCATTCTGCATTTGTTTGATAGTGCTATTCATTTGCGCAATATCAATTCTTTGTTTTGTTTCCCGTTCTGTCATAGGATCAACCTTTACGTCAGGTATGGTTCCCTTAAAAAATCCTCCTCCCGTCATTTTATTCTGAGCTTCTCTAGGTTTAAAATCTTCATTATTTCTCGAGCTGGAAGCTCCTTGATTATCAATATTCAATCCCCCCATCTGTCTTTGTAATATTCCCAATATAAAGTTGGGTTCGATGCCCATTTCAATCATAATTTCTTCCATCTCAGTGGCCTTGGTCATTTCTTCCTCTAGAGTATCCACATGGGACGTTTTGATGGCATATTTTAAATTCAGGGGCATTGCATTCTTATAGAAACTGAGAATGACAGGGTCATTTGGTATTTTGTCTTCTAGGATTCTACTCAAGGTCTTATTTAACCCGAGGTTAAAATCTCGTATCCTTTTGTTCTTCCTCAACCCAATCTAGGTGAAGTCTGTGAGGAGGGTATGGTAGGAAATTGGGGGGGGGGGGGGGG